>LBNU01017456.1:0-26868 GCA_014162995.1 Artemisia annua
ACAACCAAAAACTAATCTATATCAACCTAAATCTATCCCTTGGCGATTGATACCACTTTTAGGACCTTGGATAACAACTTATTTCACAACTTATTCATTCTTATTCTAGAGAGAGAGTAGAGAGAGAGAGTGGAGACTTCATAAAAAATTAAGAACAATGTGTGTGTATTGATGATGAAGCTCTGTTTCTTCAAATGAAGGTTTACATACATAATATAGCCTCACAAGTCTAGGGCTTTGGATATTACATGTATGGCCCTTAGACTTCTTTCTATTTGAACTAATGGACTAATAACTTTTGAAACGCTTTCTAACGCAACCTATTACATGATTTTAGACTTTAATGGCCGACACTTTATATTATAAAAATACAAAGCTAACAAGAGTCACGTGTGGGAGGGAGGCTTAACCAGGGGTGTGAGTTTGACCTTGGGTTTGACTGAGGTTAATATATACGGGGTATAATATTTAATAGAGTTGGGCTTGGAGAGGATTGGGCCAAGGGATTAAATGGGATTAGGTTTATTTTGGGTTGGGAAGTAAATAGGTGTAATGAATTGGTTAAGTGTTGGGCTAAATAAATAGATTGGTTTGTTTTGTAACTTAGATAAGCCCAAGGACCACTTGTGTATTTGCTGAAAAATCAAGGGCCAATCTTGCCAACTTTCCAAGCTTGCAACAAGGACCATTCTTGCCAATTTGTAATTCCACAAGGTCTTTTGTTGATTAATCTCCAAATTTAAACACCCGAGGACTAAAATTGCCAAATTGCAAGCAGCGGCGCCAAAATGATCGCGGTAGAAAGTTAACTTTAACCAAGAATAGCCAAAGTAATCACACCACGCGTATTCTCCGAGAGTATAAGGAGTTCCCGGGTCGTTAAGTCCCACCGAGGTGTGAAATGGTGAATCGAATCAAGTTCGTGATCGGGTGATTTGAATGGTGATATAAAGTGATATTTTGGATTTTAAAACTACAATAGCAAGCATAAACTAAAAGCAACAATTAAGCATATAAAACAAACACCTAAAGCACAAATAACATAAAACACTATCTAAACTTAAAACGGGCCTAAAACTAAATGATTAAAGCAAAGATAATAAAAACACTAGTAGCAAGTAAATAATGTAAAGTTAACAATAAAAGATAACAACTAAAAATAATAAACTAGATTATATTAAGCAAGCAACTAAGAAATATGTGATAAAAACATATACTTGTTAAGCAAATTATCACGATCCTTAAGTGTGGTTTATTATTTTAATTAAGTTCTCTTATTGATGAATTAATGTCTTTTATAAATAATTATTTTCTCACAACGTTGGTTTATTTTGAAAACAATTTTTCATAAAGAGATATCAATATCTAAATTAAAATTCAACTATTTTCACGGCTTTTGCCCGCTTAAACAACCAAAATTTCAATTTAAGTAACTTAAAAATTACTAATCAATATATTTTCTAACTTTTATAAAACCACACTTAATTCACGAAATAATCTACTTAACAAGCATATAAAAGATTTACTCACTACTCATGACTACTAAGGTAACAATAGCAATTAATCCAACAATAATAAGCATATTTCTAAACTAACAAATATAAACTACTCGCACATAATAAAAATTAACTAATAACATAAATAAACATATAAGTCTAAACATAGCAATAAACAATAGATAATAAAAAGAGATAATCGAAAAGGGATTAGAAGTAACCGAATATGAATTATCAAGCGAGATGATACAATAACTTTAAACAATACGAAACATCCCCGTCTCCAAGCTAATAAACCCATAACTTTTATTTGGCTTCTTTTTAACCATTCTTGCTATCAAAACTAATTATCTTTACAAAAGGATGTACTGCTCAATATTAAAATAAAGATGCCAAGCCAAATTTGATTGTCTAAAGGTAAAAGAAATAATAACTTTAAAACGTTATCAAACTAGACGCTAGACGAATTTGACAAAATGATTGGAACAAAAAATGTATATAACTAAAGTATTTAAAGCAAAGGTTATAACAAAAAAAAATAAATAAATAAAAAAAAAATAAAAAAATAAAAAATACAAGAAAATGAGATTTTATAACATTGATGAAAATGAACTATCAAAGAAAAACATTAAAATTCATTACTTAAACTCCATGGTTAACCCAATAATATCCACTAGTTAGCTACACTTAACTCATTACCGCCTACTAGATTAGAAACAAGATTTAAAAGACTTAACAAATATGATTTTTTTTTTTTNTACAATGTAAAATGAAAAGATACTTACTGCTACTATGAATAAAATGCTACTACAAAGAGAAAAAAAAAAACTAAAACTAATTGCTATATTTTTTTTCAAGGCCTCCGATAAACAATTTATAGCCCATCATTCCTTATCTCTAAAGTTTCCCATTTCAAGAATAAAAGGCGCCACGTGTAGAGATTCTATTTGTTGAAGCGTAGAATAGTGGGTGCAAATGGGAAAGTTGCTACTGCCACACTCTTGGATTATTTTCAGAGAGTGAATATCACTCGCTAGTAACCAAAGCAACATTGTATCTATATATATTTTTTTCTTTCATTTGCAACATAGAAGATATCATGTCCACTTGGGCTTGAAATATTGGGCTTCAAAAACTTAGCAAATCTTGGTCTTGAAAATGGGTAGCACTTGGGCTGATAATATAATTTTCTTGGGCCAAACATGATAGTATTTGAGTATCGTCTTTGGGCTTCAATAATCTTTGATAAATGCTCGAAATTCCGCTCTTTTGCTCCAAAGTCTTTGTTCGGGCTTCGTTTTTCCATGCTTGTTTTTTGCTCTCTTTTGCCTTGTTTTCAATCCTTTTGTACCTGAAATACACAAAAACACATTCCAAAGATATTTGTAACATTATATGGTCGTTTTGGTCCGTTAAATGAGGTAAAAGATATGTGTAATTAGACACATATCAAATCCCCCACACTAAGCAATTGCTAGTCCCTAGCAATCCGATCATATAAAGTAATGAAAGGATATCAAGAATATCAAGAACAACCCGTTTTGACTTTTTATTCAATGCAAGAAATTTAAACTAGAACATAAATATATACATGCTTGATTCTTACAAATGACATCACGGAACGGGATTCACACAAACTGGGTGTCTCCAGGGAATTGTAATCGTCATCTTCTTTTTATACTCCCAACTAAGTTTAAAAACCATTGCGCAAATGTTTTTATAAAATGCTAACACTAGTTATACTAATAATCTATGTAAGCCGAGACTTAACTTTTTACTCCCACAATATATAAAGTTTAGGCGTGTATGCTATTTTCAAAAGTTTGACCACAAAAATTGACACTCATTACTGTTGTTATTTACTTAAGTCCAATCCTAACCCATCGGGAACCTCAGAAATTTAAGAATCAAAAGGGCCTTTTCCATGTAGCGGCTTTCTTCTCGGCACATCCCAAACCAGTTGGTTTTAGGTGACCAGGCTTTTGACACCCCACAGAGACTAGTACCAGAATTGCCGGGAATTTGATTCAAAGATTTTTGATATTCCACGACAAGTTAAAATTAAAAGTAAACAGATAACAACAACGATCATTTAGAGATTAAAGACGCAAAGATGAGATCACTCCATGTGACGACTTTCTTCTCAGCTTGTCCTTTTAGCCGAAGCTTAGGAGGCTAGGTTTTTACACCCTCGAGAATAGTATCGGAGCTTTCGGGGTCTTTCGAAATCAACAATCTCTAAATTACCGCTAAATTTTACACAAAATCAACGAATACTAGTTCAAGCTTTGATTTAGATTTAAGAAAAAGCAAGTTTCATTTATTCATTTATTTTAATTCTATTCAACACATCTTTTTCATTTCATTTTTCTCATTATTTTTTTTTTCATTTTTCTCATTATTTTTTTCCATTTTTTTCTTTTCTTTTCAAATTTTTTTCATCATTTTTTTTAATATCATAACGTAACATACTTTACTTTATTTATGCATCATTTAACAATTTTACTTGCTTCATTTTGCAATTTTACAAAATTTTCCGGAAAGTATGCTTGTTCTAAATTTAAATAAAAATTTGAAATAGTACTCTATATTAACTTTGGATAAAAACTTGTTTACATAACAAAACAATTTCGATTGTCAAAAGTTTGAAAACAGCACGCATTTAAGTTTAATTAGGAGCTACTAGGAGAAAAAGTCATAGATTACTTATATAAGCTCTAAAGAGAACCAACTACTATACGCTTAGATAAGATATTGGGCGGCTGGATTGAAAACAGGCGCGTCAATCGTCACAATCCAAGGGAAACCTGAAAACATGAACAAGCAAACAAAACATGGCAAACAACAGCAGAGGAAATTCCCCCACACTTAGTGTTAGAAAATAGAAAGAAGTCAGAGACATGGGTGAAAACCCATGTTGTGCTAATGTTTTTGTTAACCGAGTCACTAGCTTGACTCGACCTCGAATTCATTGGTTCTTGGGGAAGCAAGTGGAAGAGACAATCTCCATCGGACTTTCATTCAAGATGATTGGACAAACATTGAAGTACGTGAAAGTTCCACACCGATGAGATATACCCGGCTTAAGATAGTAAAAACTATAAGCGGTGATGCCGGGGTCAAAGATGGTATCCTCACTCCCGATGGAGTGAAGGATACGGGAAGTCACATCAAATGTGATGAACTGGAAAAAGATTTTGATCACAATTAAGATCAATTCATCATTTTGAAAATCATACTTTTCAATAACTTTGTTTTGAAAATCATCATTAAAGCTCATTTGTTTATTTTCAACAAAAATCTTGGGAGGGAGAGGCGGGGTGTTGTCATCAATAAGTACGTCTCCACCCAGACTAAAATCTTTCTCAAGATCAAAATAGAAATGATCATACTCCGGAGGAGCTATGACATGAGAGAGTTCACCGGAGAACTCCTCGAGAAGATAATCTCTCTTATGAAGT
The DNA here is from genome assembly GCA_014162995.1 of Artemisia annua. Lineage (NCBI taxonomy): Eukaryota > Viridiplantae > Streptophyta > Magnoliopsida > Asterales > Asteraceae > Artemisia > Artemisia annua. Next base: position 4,958 of record LBNU01017456.1, read on the forward strand.
ACGTCTTCTAGCTCGGGCTCTAGATGGATATATGGAGGTGGTACTTGTGCGGTACTTCGTGGGCTATAAATGTGCACCTCATCCATAACGGTCTCCGTATCGGACTCATCACCCTCCTCGATCTGAATATCAAAGATAGGATTATCTGATATTAGAGTAAATTCAGAATCGAAATCAAACAAAGGATTAGTGATAGTCGTATTGAAGATTTCTGAAATCGAATCAAAAGGTTTCTCGGATACCCTTGGGATTGGAACAAGGTCATCAATTTCCTCAAGAGGATAGACTTCGACTTCCTTGTCCCCCATTATCAAGATATCTGAAGATTCTTTAATGAGTGGATCGATCTTAGGGTTTTCTTTTTCAAAAGGTCCATCCTCATCACTTTCATCCTCATCGGAGTATGAAAAGTAGATAGTGTTAGGATGACCTGGTCCTTGCTGGCAATATTGACTTATATAACTTTCTTGCTTGCCAAGGACCTCAATTTGTGCAATCTCTGCAGAAATGTAATCAGAATGATGAGCACTCAAATCAGTGGTAGAGTGATAAGGAACTTCAGTGTCCCATTGATAGTGATGATGTGTCATATTCTCGATCAAATCGTAAGCTTCTTGTGGAGTTTTCCGCATGAGATTGCCACCGGCAGCCAACATGATTTTGTCTCAATCAATCGAAGTTATACCATGATAAAAGGTTAGAATTTGATTAAGAAGCAAAATTTGGTGATCAGGACATTTCCGTAACAAAGATTTGAATCTTTCCCAAGCTTCAAATACTGACTCCATGGGCAATTGCCGAAAATTCAAAATGTCTTTCCTAAGTTGTACCATTTTAGAACGTGGAAAGTATTTTGAAAAAAACTTGAGAAACATCTCTTCCCAAGTACGAATTGAGTGGGTTTTAAGAGTATAAAACCAAGATTCAGCGTGGTGGGATAAAGAGAATGAAAATAGATTCAAACGAATGCTATCTTGAGAAACTCCATTTTGTTTCATGGATTGAGTGATAGATATGAACTTGTTTAGGTGCTCATTTGCATCTTCATCTTGAAATCCGTGAAATTGGCAATTTTGCCGGATCAGTCGAACCATATGATTTTTCAATTTGAAATCGGTTCCTGAAACTGATGTTAGAGTTATCGGTCCTCCTCTACCGATAAGTGTTGGACGATAGAAATCCTCCATGGTCCGAGGATCATGGGGATTATGTGGTGGAACATCGATCATTATGGAGAATTAAACAATAAGAGGGTGAAAAGATAAGAATTAAACATTTAAGAGAATGAAGAAGATTTTTTTTTGCGTTTTTATAAAAGAAAGGAAAGCAAAAGAGGATAGAAGTAAAACAAATTTTAAAATCAATTTTGAAAAATAAAATATTTTTAGGTTTTTATATTTAGGAAAAACAAAAGAATATTCACAAAAAACGAGATGATAACTTCCGGATAAGGGTCTTCAATCACTAATCTGCAAACTCCAAACGATAAACGGCTTCACTCCTCCCCGGCAGCGGAGCCAAAATGATCGCGGTAGAAAGTTAACTTTAACCAAGAATAGTCAAAGTAATCAAACCACGCGTATTCTCCGAGAGTATAAGGTGTTCCCGGGTCGTTAAGTCCCGACGAGGTGTGAAATGGTGAATCGAATCAAGTTCGTGATCGGGTGATTTGAATGGTGATATAAAGTGATATTTTGGATTTTAAAACTACAATAGCAAACATAAACTAAAAAGCAACAATTAAGCATATAAAACAAACACGTAAAGCACAAATAACATAAAACACTATCTAAACTTAAAACGGACCTAAAACTAAATGATTAAAGCAAAGATAATAAAAACACTAGTAGCAAGTAAATAATGTAAAGTTAACAATAAAAGATAACAACTAAAAATAATAAACTAGATTATATTAAGCAAGCAACTAAGAAATATGTGATAAAAACATATACTTGTTAAGCAAATTATCACGATCCTTAAGTGTGGTTTATTATTTTAATTAAGTTCTCTTATTGATGAATTAATGTCTTTTATAAATAATTATTTTCTCACAACGTTGGTTTATTTTGAAAACAATTTTTCATAAAGAGATATCAATATCTAAATTAAAATCCAATTATTTTCACGGCTTTTGCCCGCTTAAACAACCAAAATTTCAATTTAAGTAACTTAAAAATTACTAATCAATATATTTTCTAACTTTTATAAAACCACACTTAATTCACGAAATAATCTACTTAACAAGTATATAAAAGATCTACTCACTACTCATGACTACTAAGCTAACAATAGCAATTAATCCAACAATAATAAGCATATTTCTAAACTAACAACTATAAACTACTCGCACATAATAAAAATTAACTAATAACATAAATAAACATATAAGTCTAAACATGGCAATAAACAATAGATAATAAAAAGAGATAATCGAAAAGGGATTAGAAGTAACCGAATATGAATTATCGAGCGAGATGATACAATAACTTTAAACAATACGAAACATCCCCGTCTCCAAGCTAATAAACCCATAACTTTTATTTGGCTTCTTTTTAACCATTCTTGCTATCAAAACTAATTATCTTTACAAAATGATGTACTGCTCAATATTAAAATAAAGATGCCAAGCCAAATTTGATTGTCCAAAGGTAAAAGAAATAAAAAGTTTAAAACGTTATCAAACTAGACGCTAGACGAATTTGACAAAATGATTGGAACAAAAACTGTATATAACTAAAGTACTTAAAGCAAAGGTTAACAAAAAAAAAAAAAAAAAAAAAAAAAAAAAACACCAGACAAGAAAATTCTGCTGAGGCATTTTGTAACATTTGTTAATGAAAATGAACTGGTGAAAGAAACATTAAGAATTACATTACTTAAACTCCATGGTTTCCCATATATCCACTAGTTAGCTATTTAATAATATTACCGCGCTACTAGTTAGAAACAAGATTTAAAAGACTTAATTAAATATGATTTTTTTTTTTTTTTTTTTGAATTTTAATGACTAAAACTTGATTAATAATTGTTGACGTAGACAAAAAAAATAAAAATTAAAGCAAACTACTAGATTCATACACCTAGATCTTAATACTAATAAAATAAATTGAAAAACAAACTTTTACTGAAATAACTATAGGTTAATACGAGATAGAAATAACATTAACAAAAAAAATGAATGGACAATGATTTCAGCGAGATTACAATGTAAAATGAAAAGATACTTACTGCTACTATGAATAAAATGCTACTACGAAGAGAAAAAAAAAAAAACTAAAACTAAATGCTATATTTTTTTTCAAGGCCTCCGATAAACAATTTATAACCCATCATTCCTTATCTCTAAAGTTTCCCATTTCAAGAATAAAAGGCGCCAGTTTAGAGATTCTATATGTTGAAGCGTAGAATAGTGGGTGCAAATGGGAAAGTTGCTACTGCCACACTCTTGGATTATTTTCGAAGAGTGAATATCACTCGCTAGTAACCAAAGCAACATTGTATCTATATATATATTTGTTTCTTTCATTTGCAACATAGAAGATATCATGTCCACTTGGGCTTGAAATATTGGGCTTCAAAAACTTAGCAAATCTTGGTCTTGAAAATGGGTAGCACTTGCTCTGATAATATAATTTTCTTGGGCCAAACATGATAGTATTTGAGTATCGTCTTCGGGCTTCAATAATCTTCGATAAATGCTCGAAATTCCGCTCTTTTGCTCCAAAGTCTTCGTTCGGGCTTCGTTTTTCCATGCTCGTTTTTGCTCTCTTTTGCCTTGTTTTCAATCCTTTTGTACCTGAAATACACAAAAACACATTCCAAAGATATTTTGTAACATTATATGGTCGTTTTTGGTGTTTTTGGTCGTTTTGGTCCGTTAAATGAGGTAAAAGATATGTGTAATTAGACACATATATCAACATTCGTACCTATAACTATCCAACATATTAAGAAACCCTTTCGACCTATGATTCTCAATATATCAAATGCATTAAGGTTGGTTCATAACAGAAGTATACATAAGCCAATTTCCTCATCAAGTTCGTTAGACATGAGATAAGGCATTAAACAAGATTATGGATGGGTTGATTAATGTTTTGTCGACCAATTTCTACAAGGTTAACACCAAGTTGCCATTGACAAACACCTTGAAATAATACCAAAATGGCAGACCCTTTCGACCTACTTCTACCACAGAGATACATCAAACATTCAACAATGATCCAAGCATAATCTCATCAATTAAACTTAAGCATAGTATCAATAGCAAGCGTACATTACATTGCAAACAACCATATGACTAAATCACCCAAATAAACATATAACGACTACTCCATAATTGTAAAACTCATAACATTCAACATGAATTTCATAAACTTCATAATTCAATTCGACACAGTAGAAAAGTGTACCAAAGTGATTACAACGAAAGAACTAATGGTTTCACAAAGATAACTTCTCTAGGCTCGTTCTCTAAACTCTGTCACAGTACTAGAATCACGACCTCGACCTTCGATGTAGTGAACTTGGTATAAGTTCACCAATCTAACGTGGTATTCCTCCCCTACTTCTCGTTAGTGTTGTGTCTCTTTTTCCTCTGCTTATGCTCTGCTTTTATATTCATAATTCGACCTAATTCAACTCCAAGGCACAGTAAATGAGGACAAGTGATCGGCCTCACCATGAATGCAATCATTAACTCTGTTTTGTAATTGTCAAGGTAAGTGCGCCGCACTTCACAGAAAGTGTGTCGTACTTCTTGTATTTTCAATTCCTTTTACCCGCCAAGCAAGTACGCCGCACAAAGTCCTAAGGCCGGCGTACTTGTGTCTCTTATACTTGTATATTTCTATTTTAAGTCCCTCCTTTCTTATATTTGTCATTTAATCGTCCTTTTAGTGATATTTCTGACTTTCTTCTCTCGTTCTATCCTACAACCAGGTTAGTACCAATTCTACACAAATAGCATGAGATTCTATATAATATAATAGGTAAATGATATATTATCGACGGAATAAATATGTATAATTAGAGCGTTATCAAATCCCCCATACTTAACTATTGCTTGCCCTCAAACAATCTTTTAAAAATATTATTTTTATCAAGAAATCATAAGCCAAAATAACGCGACTAAGCATCTTACGAAGGTGGAAAGTATAATTCACTCACACTCATATATCGGGTATAAAAGAATCACACTCAGCTGCTCAGACATGTTAAATAAATTACCATAGGCTTGTACAAAAAACTAAACTTCACCGACATGGCGTAAGCACCAAGTAAATTTCGTCAAAGAGGACTTTTATTCGGGTTATTAACGTTAGGCTAAGGGTAATGATATATGTATGGATTTAGACATGGGATTTATTTAGTGAAATTGGTTCTAAAAGAAAAATAATAAGTTGAAAGTCCGTTTTCTTGAAATAACGATCTCCGTTTGGCACATATTCCGCCAACACTTTATTCTGCCTCATATATATTTTCTTTTCTTTTCTTCTTTTTTCTTTTTTCTTGGGAAATATTTTGTTTCCCCCCATACTTACGATAAACATACCACTTCGATTAAAACTAGAAGTTTGCAACCTTCGCATTTCTTTCAAAACAGCATAATCCGCGATTATTATTTTTCATCCCTTTTTTTTTCCTTTGGGACTTCCAACAAGGTTCATAGGTTTAGAAAGGTTAAAGTGTGTATATATATTTTTTCTTTTTATAGTGGATGTAAAAAACGAAATAGATAGGCTCAGACTGTTGTTCTAGTGGTATCTAGCACTAAAGATAAGCGCTATAAAAGGTTTATATAGGAAATTAGATAATCGATATGATTACTAATATAATTTTTATAGAACGCCTATTTGGTGTAAATCCTAAGTTTGCCTCTTATCATTTTAAAATTACTTATATCACACGAATTTGATCTTACAACGGTCTCGTAAAGATTTTAAGCACAAGTTCTAGAATAAATAAAACATCAGGACACTCATAAACAAAGAAACAAGCCTTTTATAAGGGCATTAGGCTGAAAATTCCTCACATTGAAGTGGTAATGGTTATGAATATGCTAGCACGTTATCAATTCCGAGTCGAATTAGCTTAAATGATTTAACTCGATTATTTTTTTTCAATATATATAATAAGTGCGGCGTACTATGTTGTAAAACCATCGCACATTTATTTAAAAATCTGTTTTTTATTTAAAATTCATTCCAATTTATCTCACCCCCCATAATTATTATGAACATTGTCCTCAATGTGACAGAATATAAATAAAATAGAGAAATGGGAATGAGTTACTTTACTATAGGACGAATTCAGCAAAATTGTACGAAGTAAGGTTGAAGCCTTCGTACTAAATTCGAACCTGCATAAATTCATAAACAAAACAAACACAAGCACACAAATATAATTATCAAAAATTAGATAGAGTATTATTATTACTAATACTAGTTATGCATATAGATATATATAGATAGTTATTGTTTTTGTTCCTGGTCTTGTTCTTGTTCCCCCCATACCATTGTTTTGTTTCCCAGATACCATCACAAATTGTTTTGAATGCCAACAGACGCATTAGTTACAGACCATATGAATAAAATTGTCTTAAAATGTTTCATATGACCAGATCACTGGTCCAACCTCCAAGTGCGCCGCACTTCATTCCAAGTGCAGCGGGGTGTTCTACTGCTGCTGTTGTTGTTGTTCCTGTTGCTGTTGTTGCTTTGTGGTGGTGGTGGTGGTGTGCTCTTCTTCTTTCCTTTGGTCAGAACTAGATGGTTGGTTGATGGTGGTCCCAGGTGGTGCATTGGTGCCTTGAGAGTTTCCAAGCTGAGTTGCCAATCTTTCCAACAAAGGGCCATACTTTGCCCAATTCCTTTGATTTTCCTTGGCCAATTCTTCCAAAGCAGCATGTCTTCTCTCAACCTCCCCCAACTTCTGGTACACTTCCATGACTGTGGGTTTGTGGGGTCTTGAAGGCACCAACCTAGCAACTCTAGGTTGAGGATCCCAACTAATCAACTTACCATCCTTACCAATTAGCTCCCTTAATGTAGTCTCATTTAGCTTCCTGCAAGGTGTGGGAGTGGAGTAGCCATTCAAGTTGTCATCAGTCAACAACCTCATTCTCTTAGCTATCCTGGTCACAAACTGCCCACAATGATCTTACTCCCTTCTTGAGTACCCTTGCCCTTCTTCATCCACAAAGCAATCACCCAAGCAACATTAGCATAACAATCATTATTTCTATCCTCGAACATGCTCATCAACCACAAATCCTGTTTCTGAATCTTATCATACCCTGTTGTTCTTTGACATAGTCCATAGGCAATCATCTTCTGCAACACCCACAACACAGGGTTCCTAATGCTGCAGGCACTCCTAGACAACCTCAACTCCTCTTCACAACTGATTTTACCCCAGTACTCTTCTGCATTGAACTCACTTTCATCCCTCAAACCTTTCTGGAAGTAAATCTTAAAACCTTCCTCATCCAGTTCCTCTGATCTATACAATCCCAAAAACCTAGCAAACTCCACTAGACTCAAATGATGTGACCTTCCTCCTAATCTGAACTTCAAGATCATCTTGGTACATATCTCCTCTTGACTCACATCCTCATCCATCTGATATGTAGCAAAGAACTCTTGACACAACTCCTTGTAGATAACTTCCTGAACATTAAAGGCTCTCTTCCAAGCCTCAGACACAAACAACTACTCATCACTTCCAACTTTAATTAGCCTAATCTCCAGCATCTCCTCTATCTCTTCTCCACATCCTAAAGCATTCAACACTGCCCAGTCAACAATACATGGTGAATAGATGTCTTTTGTCACCAGCCTAGCCAAAACTCCATTATACTTCCTTTTATTGTCATTGTTGCAACCTCTCCACTGCAAATGTTCATGGTTTACCCTTCCAAGAAAAAGTTCATCCACACTCAATGTTGCTCTTTTCCTTTTTCCCCTAGATGTGGATGCCTGCACATTTGTTTCTAATTCCTGCACACATTTCATAGACACCAGAATATTAGTTGTTAGTGCAAACATATATCAAATTCTCTCTCCAAATTCTCATTTCAAAACACTCTGTCTCAATCTCAGACAAAAAGTGCGACGTACTTAAGAACAAGTACGGCGTACTAACTAACTTAAAATGTAAGTACGACGGTTCAGATCTGAAAACCGGCGCACTTAGCATTAAGGCGCGAAATATTTGATTCTAAAGCCTCACTTCAACAATTCTACGTTTTCAAACTCCTTCTACAGTTTCTCTTCATCGTTTTCTAAAAATCCCCTTAAAAATAAGCAGTTCTTATTTAAGGTCCAAGCATTACAGCATAATTCATAAATTTCAATTAGTTAAATTCAAGATTCTTCCTTAACTTTTCATTTTAATCTCTCCTAGATCAAATAAGCACAGTTAGTTTTCTCTTTTCGCAAAAGTAGTGATCAATGCTAAAAAACTTAACCCTAATTCGATTCAATCACTTGTAAAGGTTATGTTTTACGAAATTGGGTATTCCTATAAGTTCTATTTATTCTAACCAACATATAAATCAAAAAGAATCTAACATTTCATAAGAATAAGAATAAAAACCTAAAAAATTACGAAATAAAATTAGAATGAAATCAAAAAAAAAAAATGATAAACATACCGAAGACATGATAATGTGGATTGATTTCTTTTGAAAGACTTTTCTGTGGAAATTTTTATCAAAGTAGTAGCGGTTTCTCTCTTCTTTGTGTGTGAAAATGTTGTGAGTTATGAAAAAGATTCAAGTTATATTTATAGTCCCGCTCAGAAGTGCGGCGTACTTGATCCCAAGTACGGCGTACTTGCTGCAAATTTTTTCACAGTCAACTATTTCAACTAACATGCATACGTAAAAACGTTCAATCCACATATAATCAAACTTCATTATATTCATCATTCATCAAAACATTCCTTAAGTTTCCAGGATACAATGTTTTGGTACGTTTTATTCAAATGATGAAAATAACATAGAAATGAAAAATAAAAACGAGAAGAATAAACTTAGGAGTGTATGTTGTTACTCCTATCCGTCATCCATAAATTTTCAAGCTCTGAAATAACCGGGTGACATAACATCACTCAGCTTGTATTCTCCAGAAACCTTTCTTCCAGTTTTCACCTTTGGAGCATCAATCACAAATGGCATTCGTTGCTCATTCTCCAAACAAATCTTGGCCCAAAGAGTTATTTGTCCAATATTGTAACTAATAATACTCCTAGTGTGTTCCAAGAACGGCCTGCCTAAGACAACTCCAGTTTTTACTTTCTCTTCCACATAGAATTCTAACTCGTACCCTTTTGTTTTTTCAATAGAATCATCATTAGTCTCTCCAACCAAATTCATAAGTAGTTTCTTGTTGACTTTCTTTTCTCCATTCTCTAGGGTTTCATAACTTAGTCCCAATTGGTCCCCTAGTTCTTGAGAAATAAGGTTTTTCTCAATATCAAGGTCCAAAATTCCATCAGAAGCAAATACCCCCTCAACATAGCATGGTGTGATATATTTCTCTCCAACTTCTTCCTCATCAGCCATCCTATGGATTGAAAAGACNTTTCATAACTTAGTCCCAATTGGTCCCCTAGTTCTTGAGAAATAAGGTTTTTCTCAATATCAAGGTCCAAAATTCCATCAGAAGCAAATACCCCCTCAACATAGCATGGTGTGATATATTTCTCTCCAACTTCTTCCTCATCAGCCATCCTATGGATTGAAAAGACTTCAGTATCCTCATTCATTTCAGATGTTAGTATGTTCAGTTTCTCAAATCTTTCCTCAATAGTGTTTGTCTTTTGGCAAATAGTGAGTATACCCTTAGCAAAATCCACGGATCCCTTTGCTAACACCAAGAATGGTCTTCCAAAAATGACACTCGACACCCATTCATCATCACTTGGGTTAACGTAAAACTCCACCAAGAACACATCAACATTCATTTGAACTAGCAACTTTTTATTGATAATTTTGTTTCCATCTTCCTTTTCTTTAAAACCTAGCCCAAGCCTTTTCATCATCTCCTTAGACACATAATTCTTATTGTAATCTAAGTCAGCTATTGCATCATTTGCATAAACATTTTCCACATGGCAAGGGGTAATAAATTTCATGAAACAATCTTCCGTTTCCATTCCATAAAATATATGAACTTTTTGCTTATTCTTCTTCCCCATATCTGGTATGTCAAAAGTAACCTCTCCCTGCCAGGTACCTTTAGTTTCAACTTGATCATTCTCAGCAAGAGAATTTCCCTTATCTAGGCACATACGTCCAATACTCGAATTTGGGTCCATTTCTAACATTTGACAATATAACATCAAACAAACCATTAGTATGTTAGTCCAATCAAAACTAAAAGATATTTTGCACTCCAATAACATCAGTAAACATTCAGAAATCAAAAGATGAATTGGTTTGATCATTATGAACAATATAAAAGTCTTCTGTGAACTTCTGGTCATAGAAGTGCGCCGTACTTGATAATAAGTGCGGCGTACTTCCTCTGTTTTAATCTTTTGAAATTTCCCAGGAAAGACAGACGTACTTGAAAACAAGTGCGGCGTACTTCCTCTGTTTTCAGTCTTAACTTCTTTGTAGTTTTCAGGATATTTCAGAATTACGATTAACTTAATAATCCAGGTTATTATCATGCATAAATAATCAAAAACAAGAAAATGTCTAAATAACCAAATAAGCAAATATTTTTGTATTTTCGATGAATCATAACATATTAACAAATGCATCAATCCAAATAACAAAGGCACATAAAAAGCAATCCTCATGTTCTCAGCCTTGAATTTAAGCATTAAAAAGTTTTTGTTTTGGGTTGGTTTTGTCTCAGTGAACATTGCGAATTTTTCCAGAAAGTACGGCGGTTAAGAAAGTAAAACCGGCGTAGTTGAAATTTTTCCAGAATGTACGGCGCACAAACTCTGAAGTACGGCGTACACTCAGTCTCAGAAAGCAAAAATTGATTCAGTTTGCCAGAAAACTGTACGGCTATGTTTGTAAAATGTTTCAAAACACTAAACTAACTTGATTTATCAATGCCAATCCCCGGCAGCGGCGCCAAAAACTTTGATGTGTTTCAATAGCTTTAAATTTATAATACTAGTTTCACCATTTTTCCTTAATTTATAAAACACATGGGTAAAGTATAACCCCCGTTTATAGCAAAGGTTTAGGTAAGACCAGGTCGTCCCAAGAGATTGTAGAAAAGCCAAGTTAGCAATTGTGTTAAAGTAAAGTCCTTAGATTGTCACTTATCCAAAAACTAGTAATTTAGATTGNCAGATTATTATCATGCATAAATAATCAAAAACAAGAAAATGTCTAATTAACCAAATAAGCAAATATTTTTGTATTTTCGATGAGTCATAACATATTAACAAATGCATCAATCCAAATAACAAAGGCACATAAAAAGCAATCCTCATGTTCTCAGCCTTGAATTTAAGCATTAAAAAGTTTTTGTTTTGGGTTGGTTTTGTCTCAGTGAACATTGCGAATTTTTCCAGAAAGTACGGCGGTTAAGAAAGTAAAACCGGCGTAGTTGAAATTTTTCCAGAATGTACGGCGCACAAACTCTGAAGTACGGCGTACACTCAGTCTCAGAAAGCAAAAATTGATTCAGTTTGCCAGAAAACTGTACGGCTATGTTTGTAAAATGTTTCAAAACACTAAACTAACTTGATTTATCAATGCCAATCCCCGGCAGCGGCGCCAAAAACTTTGATGTGTTTCAATAGCTTTAAATTTATAATACTAGTTTCACCATTTTTCCTTAGTTTATAAAACACATGGGTAAAGTATAACCCCCGTTTATGGCAAAGGTTTAGGTAAGACCAGGTCATCCCAAGAGATTGTAGAAAAGCCAAGTTAGCAATTGTGTTAAAGTAAAGTTCTTAGATTGTCACTTATCCAAAAACTAGTAATTTAGATTGATTGGTTATATGATTAAAGATATGTTTATTTAGGCTAAGAAACATGGAAGTAGCATGAAAATGATAAGCAAGCAATCATGAACAAGATATATAAGCAAGAGATGCATGGTTAACACTCGTACCTATAACTATCCAACATATTAAGAAACCCTTTCGACTTATGATTCTCAATATATCAAATGCATTAAGGTTGGTTCATAACAGAAGTATACATAAGCCAATTTCCTCATCAAGTTCGTTAGACATGAGATAATGCGTTAAACAAGATTATGGATGGGTTGATTAATGTTTTGTCGAACAATTTCTACAAGGTTAACACCAAGTTGCCATAGACAAACACCTTGAAATAATACCAAAATGGCAGACCCTTTCGACCTACTTCTACCACAGAGATACATCAAACATTCAACAATGATCCAAGCATAATCTCATCAATTAAACTTAAGCATAGTATCAATAGCAAGCGTACATTACATTGCAAACAACCATATGACTAAATCACCCAAATAAACATATAACGACTACTCCATAATTGTAAAACTCATAACATTCAACATGAATTTCATAAACTTCATAATTCAATTTGACAAAGTAGAAAAGTGTACCAAAGTGATTACAACGAAAGAACTAATGGTTTCACAAAGATAACTTCTCTAGGCTCGTTTTCTAAACTCTGTCACAGTACTAGAATCACGACCTCGACCTTCGATGTAGTGAACTTGGTATAAGTTCACCAATCTAACATGGTATTCCTCCCCTACTTTTCGTTAGTGTTGTGTCTCTTTTTCCTCTGCTTATGCTCTGCTTTTATATTCATAATTCGACCTAATTCAACTCCAAGGCACAGTAAATGAGGACAAGTTATCGGCCTCACCATGAATGCAATCATTAACTCTGTTTTGTAATTGTCAAGGTAAGTGCGCCGCACTTCACAGAAAGTGCGTCGTACTTCTTGTATTTTCAATTCCTTTTACCCTCCAAGCAAGTACGCCGCACAAAGTCCTAAGACCGGCGTACTTGGGTCTCTTATACTTGTATATTTCTATTTTAAGTCCCTCCTTTCTTATATTTGTCATTTAATCGTCCTTTTAGTGATATTTCTGACTTTCTTCTCTCGTTGTATCCTGCAACCAGATTAGTACCAATTCTACACAAATAGCATGAGATTCTATATAATATAATAGGTAAATGATATATAATCGACGGAATAAATATGTATAATTAGAGCGTTATCAGTGAACTTATATTAGTGCATTGATTACCTCTGTGTCTAGCTGAGCACTGCTGGTCCGCCATACCCCTTCCTCGCCTATTTACTCCGATGTCTTTGGATAAGTAGGATATTCATAAGTAATCATTAAGGGTTTACTCGCCGATATAATAGCCAACGAGTACGGATTAATTTTATACACTTCATATAAAACTAGCAATAAAACAAGTGACAAGCTGCTTAATTATCAGGACAGGTCTTCTTATTGTCTCTATTATCTATCTGTGTACATGTACGCTATTTGCTGATTTGTTCTCATTAGTTTTTACTGTTTAATCAGATAACCAAACTGTGCCAGTCTCTCAGGCTAAAACCCCCTATCATTAGATTAGACTGTAAAACTAACTTAGATATTAAAATATTGATTAGGATAACTAGATAATACGTTCCACTCTTAGTGATCGACACTCTGCTTACCATTATATACAAACTGACCGGTTACACTGCTCGTTAAGTGTGTGTGTTATTNGTTTAATCAGATAACCAAACTGTGCCAGTCTCTCAGGCTAAAACCCCCTATCATTAGATTAGACTGTAAAACTAACTTAGATATTAAAATATTGATTAGGATAACTAGATAATACGTTCCACTCTTAGTGATCGACACTCTGCTTACCATTATATACAAACTGACCGGTTACACTGCTCGTTAAGTGTGTGTGTTATTGATAAGTCGGCTAAATATAAATGTAAAACTTGAGTAGGCATTAACACTACTAAATCACAACGACACATCACGCGCATCAAGCATGCACACTGTTATAGCTTCGGTTGCATGAACTTAGTGCTAGCGTAATAGACTATTTTTTTTATATGACATTATATGCGTTGTAATGTTCATATACTAAACTCATGGTGCAAACTATTGATTTACTATAAACCTATAAACTCACCAGCGTTTTGCTGACTGATGAGACGAAAAGTGTTACGCTTTTAGGGGGTCATTTAAGCCCTAATTCGTATAAATGTGATCAAATATTGCCCTAAATCGCTCCTTTTGTCATTTTAGGTACTTTTGAGAGGAATTCTGGAAAACATGCATATTCGGACGTTTTTGGAGCATAAAAGTGAAGAAAACGACAAAGTCTCAAAAGATGAAAATTTACAACCTGACGGCGTCAGAAGTCACAAGGTGACGCTGTCAGAAAGTCTTGACAAAAGAGTGGAATCCAATTTTCAAATGACGGGCCAGAGGAAATTTTGGGATTAACACCTGACGCCGTCAGGTGTTAGGAAAAGTAGGCCGTCAGGAGTAAAGTTAAAGAGTGACGGCCCAGAAGGATTTATAAGGTGACGGCGTCAGAAGTGGATCTAGGCCATCCGAGAAACCTAATGGCGGCGAGCTGACGGCGTCAGCCCTTATAACCTGACGCCGTCAGAGTGTAAAATCTATATATAGTTTTCTAATTTTCATTCATTAGTGTGGAACTTTGTGGAGAACTTTTAGGGCAAACCCTAAAGACGAATTTTCTGTACTTTTTAGGGTTTCCAACCCTTGGAACCCTCATGCTTAATTAAAGATAAGTCTTCACTTTAATTCAATCAATATGTCTATGTGTTGGTTGATTATCTCTTTTGCTTGTCTTTTAATTAACATGTGTAGCTAAATTCTCTAGTGTTTGCTTAGATCTAATGAAACCTAACTATTAATTATTGGTTAATTGGTGTGTGTTGTTGTTTGTTGGGATGATTGTTCCATCAATGTTAGGCTCAAGAAAACTGGCCAACCTCCTTTATGGTAACGTGCTTGAACGTCTTGGGAAACATGTAGCCAAGGCATACTAGGCTATTAAGGTAGTATTTAACGCATGAGCCACTGTTTACAACCCCTATGGTTGTGCCGTGCATGGCATAGGGCGAGATAAGAGCTCATAGAATTGGAGAGATATGTATGCCACTCCATGAGTTATTAGGAATACACCCTTCATCCACACAAGTAACATACATATCAATTAACCGGTAAAAGATAGTTAGGGAGTAATGAAATCTAAGTAAACACAACTTTCTCCATATTGTTTTCACAACCACAATAGTTTAGATATTTATTTTATTTTAATTTGCATAAGTAGTAAACTTGGGTTAGTTGACTAGCAACTAATTCCGCCCTTCTTCCAAAACCGAGATTTTACTTGCTTTCCATAAAACATAAAAATACAAAAAGAATCTTCCTTCCACCCTTAGACCTATTAGAGTAGTTTTTCTATCCTAACGAACACTATTCCCTGTGAGAGAACGATCAATCCCCCGTACTTACCACTATCCTATACTACATCGGTCAGGTACACTGCCTGGTGGGGTTGTAAGCCTCTTGAGATCCCTCGAGAGGTAAAACCTGTTGTAAGGTCACAAAACCACGCATCACTGACTTTTAGCATGTTTTTCTCAGGTGTTTACTCTGCTTGATTGTTGCAAGGTATTGGCATGGCGAGGGTCATAAACTATCTTCCGAAGTGTTTTTACACATAACTATGACTTGTTTGTATGGGACAACTAAACTTATGGGCCTTATTTTGAAGAATTTAAAACTATGTTGTAAACTTGATTTAATTCTAATAATTTTTTTACGGAAGATGTATTCCGTTCTTTACTACCTTATGTTGTGATTCCAATTTAGTAGTACCCCAGTGACATGTATGCTTCCGCTAGACCAATTTTGGGGGTGTTACAACAAGGTCCCCCGAAATTTCAAGACTTAGATGATAATGATGATACGGAGGATGATACTAGAGAATCACGACCACAAGGTCGTGACGCAACCAGGAAGAAATCATCCTCCTCCTCTCGTTGAAAGTAAAGAGCGTGAAGAATCGTGGAAAGCATTCAACGAACGAGAGCTAGCGATGAAAAGAGAGAAAATGGAACTGCAACGAAAGCAAGTGGAAATCCAACAGAACCAAAAGGAAATCATGCACATCACAAAACGGGAGCAAGACTTGATTTTCTACAATTCGGCAATCGACCCAAATTTGCCCGAACGACATCAAAATGAACTTTTGCACGTTAAGGCAGGAATCAAGGAACGCTACAAGTTAGATTACTACGAAGTAGTTTTTAATAAGTGTTGTCATGTTTAAGTTTTAGTAGTTTAAGTTTTTAATTTAGTATTGTAATGTTTTAATTTCGTATCGTTTTTATTTTATGTTTATGTAACGTTTACGTTTTCATTAATAAAATTTAAGTTTGTGTTAAAAATGGTTTTTTTTTGAAAAAAAAAATGATGCAATTATGGGTCACCACTGTGGCACTTTGGTTGTGTTGGTTGCTGTAAAGAGAAAGCTGACGTGACAGCCGAAAAGATGATGCAATAAGGGTCACCACTGTGCCCAGCCTTAGTTCTTACAATTGTATCAGTATGCGAATTCAACAATCAAACTAACTAGTCGCCTAAACTCTAAAAGTACCAACTTAACGTCACTAACAAAGAAGAAAACCAAACTAAATCAACATAAACTTTTAATTGTCCCATGCAAATAATGGTAGGAAATAATGATTTTGGGATGAAAAGAAAGAACATGGTCTTGAATATTATAATAGTAGCGGTTAACGTGGGTTGTTGTGGGTTTTTGTTGGAACAAAAATAAATGAAAACATGGATGTGCAACTTTTCATTCTTGGTTCTTTATATAAGGGGTGTTTGTACTTGTATTATCAAGAAGGATGTTTGGCATATTGGCAATTTATATCATTTTAAGTGGTTGTGGTATTGGCCAGAAACTGTGTTTTTTTAACCGGAATTAATATTGGTTGACTAGAGATATAAGATGAAGTTGGAAGAAATTACTAGAGTAGCCCTAAAAAGGTGAAGTGTATAATGAGTTTTCAAACTAGAGAAAGTGAAATGAGTTATAAGAGCGGAAGTGCAAAGACGAGATTGGGTTCGCCACTCCGACGTGGAGGCTACTCATGGCTCGCTAACCTCGCCGTTGCACCCCTCCCCCTCTTCACGCCTCGCCATCTCCAAGCTACTCGTCTGCACGACGAGGGTGTGTTTGTACCTTTTGTCAGATTCCTTTCCTTTCTTTTTTTTTTTTTTTTTTTTTTTTTTTTTTTTTTTTTTTTTTTTTTTTTTTTTTGGGATCTTTAATAAATTTATGTTTTTTGTGCATATAAAAGTGTGTGTGTGTGTGTGAAGAAGAAGAGATACGCGGCAGGAAGACGATGTATTTTTATTTTTTTCACTAGGGTTGGTATTAGGCTGGAAATGGGTTGGAATTGGGTTGAATTTGGTAGGTTAATATTGGTAATGTTTTTGTAATTTATTACTAGTTAAATTTTTATTGTTATTTTTTTAAAACTTTTTTTTATAAAACAATGTTATTTATATTTTTATTTTTAATTGAAATGAATTTATTTTATTTGAAAATTTGAATAAAAAAAATAAAGTTGTAAGTGGTGGGGCCCAAATGAATAAGTTGAGGTTAGTTGTTGGTGAAGAGGGAGTTAAGGGGTGTTTATTTTTTTTGTTAGCTAAGAGATGAGTGGGGTGCATATAGGACCCATGACTCGTAGTGTGTCTTAATGGGGAGAAGAAGACATTTTATGCCTTGTAGATATAGATGTATTAGTGGAAATAAGTGGGTTCCACACAAAAAAGAAATATTATTAAATACTTGTGTGGACCCATGTGAAGAAGGTGTATGGTGATGTGGCACCCGTGAGACCCAAATGAAGAGGTTTGGCTTGGCATTGCACTTTGCCCTCTAATATTAGTATACAAGCATTTATAGTTTTTTATTTTATTTCTTTTATTATTATTTTTTTAATGGAGCTACAACTTTTTGAATATTTCATACGCTCATAAGGCCACTTTTGGACTTACAAGCTTATCTGGTCAAAACTATGAGCTTATAAATCTATAAATCAAAGGGATGTTTGTTTAAGCTTATTTTTATGCTTACAAGCTTATATGTCTTCGACTTATGCTTTATAAACCCAAATTTTCTTTTGCTTATTTTGAGGCTTGTGAACTTATACAAGCTTATTACATGATAACAAGCTAATATAAGGCCACAAAAATATAAAATAAGCTGAAAAGGTTATACTTTACAGGGTATGTACATTTGACGAAATGAGCTCCTAGCGAAATGAGTTGAAGCTGGGGTAGGAGGTTGGGGCTGGTGTTGAAGCTGCATATTATTTATAAGTTAGAAGCTGGAGTTTATACTTTTTGTAAAGCTGCTTGACGAATTAGTTGGAGCTGGAGCTTAATCAAATATAAATACATCATATTAAACTAATACACATTTCAAGCTTTTTCGTGTTTAACCCATTATATTTTAAACTTTAAAGAATTTAAGTAGTTTGATTAACAATAAGCCCTACTAATTTTTATTAACTTTTAAAAGCTCATTTCAATTGACTTGGATTTTAAAGACTTGCAACTTATAAAAGCTTTTATAAAAGTTTGTGACAACAAAGTTCAGTTAAGCTCAAGCCTTCAAACTCTAATAAGCCTCTGTCCAAAAAAACATAGGTATAAAACATGAAACAACATAAAAAAAAAAGAAAAAAAAAAACCACTTAAGTTTATAAGGTAGCCTGAGATTACTCATGTATAACGCAGACAATATATGTATCGTTAATTTGTGAAATTAATTATTTAAATATTTAATAAATTATATTTCTTTTTACAAGTAAGATATTTTAATCTTTTTATGTTTAACCAAAATTTAACCCTGGTAAAAGGAAGAAAAAGGCTTATTAAAATTTCAATAAGGAAGCCTATCAAGTGGGTGTTTGTTTCAGCTTATATGTGAACTTTTGAGCTTATTTGATTTCAGTTTATATTTTATATAAGCCTCAATTTTTCGGCTTATTTCGAGACTTGTGGTCTTGTATAAATTTATAACGATATAATAAACTTATATAAACACATAAGTCTCAAAATATGTTAGAAAATTGTAGCTTATAAAAATATAAGCCAAAAATCAAATAAGCTAACAAGCCCACGTATCTAATCAAACACCCCCCACAATAATAAATGGAAACTTTACAAACACCCCTAAGTAAGCCCCCTCTTTACTCCCACCACACTCCAAACCCTCCCAAAACCAACAAAGAATGACGACCACAAACAACAACAACGGCGACACCGTAATGCTTCTAGAAGCAGCACGGCCCTCATGGTCAAGCAGCTCCGTACAAATCGACGCCTTACCTTACATTGACGACGAATACGGTGAACCCAAAGTCAAAGCTGACGTTGACCGTTTAATCGAAGAGGAAATGCGTCGTAGTAATAAAAAGCCTTCTGATTATCTCAAAGATCTTCCTCCTGTTGCTAAGTTTAACTTTGAGGTATACCCTTTTTTTTTATTTATTTTTTATTTTTTTATAAATTTTTTTCAATTTTTTTAGGGTTTGGTTAATTTAATGTGTGTAAAGTGAAAGTATAATGTTTGTGTGTGAGGTTTATTAAGGTGAATTATGAACATAAGATTTTAGGGTTTGGGGAATTGAATTGATTGTATAGAGATATTTGTGCTATGCGAGGGTTAGTTATCGGCAACTCATGTATAACGCCGGCAATATATAGTAGCGTTAATTTGTGAAATTAATTATTTAAATATTTAATAAATTATATTTCTTTTTACAAGTAACATATTTTAATCTTTTTATGTTTAACCAAAATTTAACCCTGGTAAAACGAAAAAAGGCTTATTAAAATTGCAATAAGGGAGCCTATCAAGTGGGTGTTTGTTTCGGCTTATATGTGAACTTTTGAGCTTATTTGATTTCAGTTTATATTTTGTATGCCTCAATTTTTCGGCTTATTTTGAAACTTGTATAAGTTTATAACAATATAATAAACTTGTATAAACCCATAAGTCTCAAAATATGTCAGAAAATTGAAGCTTATATAAGCCAAAATCAAATAAGCTAACAAGCCCACGTATATCAAACACCCCCCACAATAATAAATAATAAGCCCCCTCTTTACTCCTACCACACTTCAAACCCTCCCAAAACCAAGAATGACGACCACAAACAACAACGACGGCGACACGATAATGCTTCTAGAAGCAGCACGACCCTCATGGTCAAGCAGCTCCGTACAAATCGACACCTTACCTTACATTGACGACGAATACGGTGACCCCAAAGTCAAAGCATACGTTGACCGTTTAATCGAAGAGGAAATGCGTCGTAGTAATAAAAAGCCTTCTGATTATCTCAAAGATCTTCCTCCTGTTTCTAAGTTTAACTTTGAGGTGTACCCTTTTTTTTTATTTTTTTATAAACTTTATAAACTTTCTTCACTTTCTTCACTTTTTTTTTTATATAAATATTTTTTTTTCACTCTAATTAATCACCACTTAGATTAATAAATAAAATGTTTACAAACCAAACTGTTCTCAAACAGCCAATACACAGACTTGATCTTAATCAAGGATACCAAAGCAAAATACAAAAGAGTTGAGTAAATGTGTTTTTGGATCGTATCAAGAGAATGAACAGAGTAGCAATATATAGAGAGAATCAAAGCTTAGGTCGTTTTCCATGGATGAGACAGGAAAACGGCTACACACAGAAGATAACAAACCACTCCAACGAGTGAATGAGTCAACCCTAGCATATATCTTTCATCTTTTCCACAATGCCCCCTTTAACTTCTCTTTATCATCATTTGGCCACAAACTTATCAACACAGTAAACCTGAGAATCAAACATGTCAACATTAGTCCCTCAACCTTTATCCAGGCCAAAGTTATATTTTAACATCCCCTCTTAATTTTGGCCTGGAATACATCAAGTAGCCCAGTTGAGAAACCATTTTGAAATGTTGAGTTTTATCAAGTCCTTTTGTAAAAATGTCTGTTGTTTGATCAGCAGTGTGAATCTTAGCAGTTTCAATAACTCCAGTTAAGATTTTTTCTCTAACAAAATGGAGATCAATCTCCAAATGTTTAGTCCTCTCATGAAAGACTGGGTTAGCAGCAATCTTAATTGCTGCTTGACTGTCACAAAAAACTTTTACCGGCATAAAATGTTCCCAGTTAAGATCCTTAGGAATTTTAAGGATCCAAACAATCTCAGAGGTCACAGAAGCTAAAGCTCTGTACTCAGCTTCTGCAGATGACTTTAAGAGGGTGTTCTGCTTTTTGCTTTTCCAAGAAATCATAGAACCATTGAGACTAAGACAAAATCCAGTAACTGATTTTCTTGTAACCGCACACTTAGCCCAATCTACATCTACAAATGCATTCAATGAATTCCCAGAATTCTTAGTTATATGCACACCCATACCTGGAGAACCTTTTAAATACCTCAACACCTTTAAAGCAATTTTTAAATGAGACTTTAAAGGGGAATGCATAAATTGGCTCAGGCAGTGTACAACTGATGCGTGGTTTTGTGACCTTACAACAGGTTTTACCTCTCGAGGGATCTCAAGAGGCTTACAACCCCACCAGGCAGTGTACCTGACCGTAGTACTATAGGATATTGGTAAGTACGGGGGATTGATGGTTCTCTCACAGGGAATAGTGTTCGTTAGGATAGAAAGACTACTCTAATAGGCCTAAGGGTGGAAGGAAGATTCTTTTTGTATTTTTATGTTTTTATGAAAGCAAGTAAAATCTCGGTTTTGAAGGAGTGGGCGGAATTAGTTGCTAGTCAACTAACCCAAAATTACTACTATTGCAAAAGAAAATAAATTATCTAAAAC
>LBNU01017459.1:21019-32308 GCA_014162995.1 Artemisia annua
CCCCTCCCCTTAAGTTTGCTAAACCAACGGTGTATCCTCCCAATACACCCATGAACCTAGTTCAGATTGCGCTTCCCACTAAATGTAAAACTTTTATTAGCATGTATGTTCTGTATCAAATGTTTGCGGATTTTGACAAAACATGTAAAAAGAGAATTACTCCAACGGGAATTACTGAAGGAGAAAGGGGTTTTGAAGTTACAAAAGAATGTTATCTCACAGAAGTCATTCCATTTTTTAAACAAGTCAAAGAACATTTTGAATACATGGAATCATCTCTTAAATCTGATATTGATGAAATGAAAGAGGTGTTTAAAAATCTGGAAATGGAAGGAAAACAAACTGGAATAGATCTTCAACATAGTGAAATTGCAAGGAAGAAAGCTCTCATTTTAAATGATAATTTGATTGCTATGTGCATTGCACAAGATGTGTTTTATACTGCTACTGGTTCTTCGTTAACTGCTTCCCAATTTCATGATATGTCTGTTACATTGCAAGTTTTCCAGAATCGTGTTGTTGAGCTTGAGGGGGAGAATTTAAAATTGTGCCACATAACATGGTCAAGCATTTTTCAAAACTAGAGGTTGATAATCTTAACTTGCAATTAAGATTCCAACACCTAGAAGAGAGAATTAAAAACTCAAATGCTAAGACGTCTTTGGATGTTCCTGAATTTGATGCTTATTTTGAATTAGCCAAATGGGATGAAAGAATTCAAGCTCACACTAACACGATTCGAAAACTGAAGCTTCAAATTGCTACTTTAAAATCTGAGAAATGTGATGTGATTATGAATGATTGTGTCATGAATGATAATAAATGTGATATGATTGATACCCAGAAACCTCCTTGTTTAAATTCTCAATGTTTTCAACTTCAAAACATCATTAACAATTTGAAACATGAAAATGAGTGTTTTCAAGCTAAAAACTCAAAAATCAAACAACACTTCAAAGAGTTACATGAATCTTTCAAGGTCTCACGTGTTAAATCAAATGAAAAAGTGTCTTCATTGTTAAATGAAATTGAGAATCTAAAGACTAAGGTGAAAGGGAAAATGCCAGTCAATTATTGTGATTGCAAGCTTTCGAATGCTACTAAAAGGACTGTTGCTTATGCCACTAATATTCCTCTTCCCCTTAGGAATAATGCGTTTGTTCATAGTGAGTACCTTAGGTATCTTAAGGATTGCCTAGATATTCTTTGCGAGACCATTGAAGAAGTTAGAATGGTGAGACCTATGGACATTGGCATTCGTGATGTGTATTATCTCACCAACAGATCTTATGAGCTCTTAGATTATGCTATAGATACATGTCCTAAAGCGGTTTGCATGCGTGATAAGATTGATAATTCTCCCTCTAAGGTTAAGAACAAGCATGTCACTTTTAAAGAGCCCATAACTTCAGCAGAACATAACACTNCAGTAGATCATAGCCAGTTCTTACACCAGGAATCAATGAGGCTGCTTTATGTGTCTAATGAGGGGGGTTCGCCTCATTGGATTGCGGGGTGTAGCAGCGAGGGTGACTGATCTGAATGTTGTGAATCGTGTTGATTCTAGTATTTGCTCTAGGCGTACTGTAATTAATTCGAATTCTAAAACCATTTGTGAGATCTGTAATAACTCTTTAATTTCTGGTAATCATGATGTGTGTGTTAAGACATATTTGAATGCTTCTTCTGAATCCCCTGGATGTCGTGCTGGTTATTATAAACGTGAAAAACTTGTTTGGAAAGCCACAGGAAGGATGTTTACTAATGTCGGTTATCATTGGAGACCCACTGGAAGGATAGTATCCATAGGAAATAAACGTCCCTTTACTAAGCAGTTTCATCCTAAAGCATACAATAATAGGGTTTGGAAGGAGACTGGTAGAACTTTTCCTATTAGTACCCAATGCGCTAATCATAAGTCTAGTCCCCCTGCACACCATATCTTGTCTAAAGATGCTAGTAATATTCCTTCCTATGTCACTATTAACAATGTCTGTGCAAACCAATCGGACCCCACTTCTGGTTGGGGATCCAAGTTTTTCCGTTTTCCATATCTGTCTGGTTCCAAATGCAGGTTGTACAAATCGCCCTATGGTATTTGGACTCAGGCTGCTCAAAACATATGACGGGGGATCGCTCGCGGCTCAGAAATTTCGTGAAAAAGTTTATCGGGACAGTTAGATTCGGGAACGATCATTTTGGTGCAATAATGGGTTATGGAGATTATGTGGTTGGCAATAGCGTGATTTCAAGAGTTTATTATGTAGAAGGGCTTGGGCACAATTTGTTCTCCGTTGGTCAATTTTGTGATTCAGATTTAGAAGTTGCCTTCAGAAAACACTCTTGCTTTGTTAGAAGATTGGATGGTGTGGATCTTTTGAAAGGCAGACGTGGCACAAACCTCTACACTATATCCATTGAAGATATGATGCAAGCATCTCCAATCTGTCTACTATCTAAAGCCTCTAACAACAAATCTTGGTTGTGGCATCATGTTTGAACCATTTGAACTTCGGTACTATCAATGAACTTACTCGCAAAGATCTTGTTCGAGGCATGCCCAGGCTGAAGTATGAAAAGGATCATTTGTGTTCCGCATGTCAACTTGGTAAAAGCAAGAAGCATACTCACAAACCCAAAACTATCAACACCATTATGGAAGTTCTTCACACCCTTCACATAGACCTTTGCGGTCCCATGAGAGTGCAAAACATATTTGGTAAGAGATATGTGTTAGTGATCGTCGATGACTACTCTCGTTTCACATGGGTTAAATTCCTCAGATCCAAGGATGAAACACCTGAAATCATCATCAAATTAATCAAGCAGCTGCAAGTTGGACTCAATAAGATTGTTAGATTCGTCCGCATAGATAATGGAACAGAGTTTGTCAATCAACAACTTACCCAATTCTATGAAGATCAAGGAATTACTCATCAAAGGAGTATTCCACGAACACCTCAACAGAATGGAGTCGTTGAAAGACGAAATCGTACACTTGTGGAGGCAGCACGAACTATGTTGATCTTCTCCAAGGCCCCTATGTACCTATGGGGAGAAGCAATTGCAACTTCTTGTTACACTCAGAATAGATCACTAATACATTCCCTCCACTGTAAAACACCTTATGAGCTAGTACATGGAAGAAAACCCGATCTCTCTTACCTTCGAGTGTTTGGTGCGTTATGCTACCCAACTAATGATGGCGAAGATTTGGGAAAGCTCAAAGCAAAAGCTGATATTGGAATGTTTGTTGGCTATGCACTTAACAAGAAGGGTTACAGAATCTACAACTAAAGAACCCGACAAATCATGGAGACTATCCATGTCACGTTTGATGAGCTGACCGAGCAAACGGTTCCTGAATACTCCAGTTCAGGACCCGCATCTAATCTCTGGACTCCTGGACCAATCAGTTCAGAACTTTCTCCACCCTCAACCACAGATGCTCCTTCTGCACCACCTTCTAGTGAGGATCTGAAGAAACTGTTTGATCCAATGTATGATGAGTATTTTGAACCCCAACAGAGAGTCGAACCAAAACAACAAGTCATAAGTCCAGATGCTGCTGATAATGATGAACCTCAACCTACAAACGAGCATCCCACCTCCATCTCTCTTAGTCAGAATGCTCCATCTTCTAGTCATACAAATCCCACTGATCAACATTCCTCAATTCCTCAAGAAGAAGCATCTGATAACACGTTTGAAGTGAATCCTTTTACTCAACCACCTGATGAACCATTTGTCAACATTTTTGCTCCTGAACCATCTACATTGGCAACCTCCTCAAAAGATTCCAGCACTGCTACTTCAATTCCTAGTCATCAACTTCATGAGCATATAAGGAAATGGACAAACGATCACCCGATTGACAGCATCATTGGTAACCCATCCAGGCCGGTATCTACACGACGACAACTTGCCACAGATGCTTTATGGTGTTTCGTTGTCAACGTGCTGTCCAAGACCGAACCAAAGGATTACAAAGGTGCGTTAACTAAAATGTCCTGGTTCACTGCAATGCAAGATGAAATCCATGAATTTGACAGACTAGATGTTTGGGAATTAGTGCCCCCTCCCGACTGTGCAATGATTATCGCCCTCAAATGGATCTTCAAAGTGAAGCTTGATGAATATGGTGAAGTGTTAAAGAACAAAGCTCGACTTGTGGCCAAAGGGTTCAGACAAGAAGAAGGCATCGACTTTGAGGAATCATTCGCACCAGTTGCCAGAATTGAAGCTATCAGAATCTTCCTTGCCAATGCAGCTAGTCAGAACATGGTTGTCTATCAAATGGACGTGAAAACTGCCTTTCTCAATGGTCACTTAAAAGAAGTGGTGTATGTAAGTCAACCAGAAGGGTTTGTGGATCCTGAACGCCCAAATCATGTCTATCGATTGAAGAAGGCACTATATGGTCTTAAACAAGCACCCAGAGCATGGTACGGTACTCTGTCCAAATTTCTCATAGCCAACCGATTCACCAAAGGAGTTGTTGATCCTACCTTGTTCACAAGAAAGTTGGGAGAACATCGTCTCCATGTTCAGATCTATGTGGATGACATTATCTTCGCATCTGCCGACCATTGGAATGTGATAGGTTTGCACAAGAGATGAGTACTGAATTCCAAATGTCCATGATGGGAAAAATTTCTTTCTTCTTGGGACTTCAGATTTCTCAAAATCCACACGGTATCTTCATCAATCAATCCAAGTATGCAAGCGAAATACTCAAGAAATTTGGATTTGATTCATGTGAATCTGTTGACACTCCAATGGTGGAAAGAACAAAGTTGGATGAAGATGTTGACGGAGCACTTGTCAACCAAACCAAATATCGAAGCATGATCGGATCATTGATGTACCTTACAGCTAGCAGACCTGATCTCTTATTTGCTGTTTGCATGTGTGCTCGTTATCAATCCAAACCTACAAAGAAGCATTTAGAAGCAGTCAAAAGAGTCTTTAGATATCTTCAAGGAACTATCCACATCGGCCTCTGGTATCCAAAAGACAATGCAATGGCTCTCACTGCCTACTCTGATGCTGATCATGCTGGTTGTCAAGATACTCGTCGAAGTACTTCAGGAGGTGCTCAATTTCTAGGAGATAAACTGGTTAGCTGGTCATCAAAGAAGCAAATGAGTACATCAATCTCCTCAACAGAGGCTGAATACATTGCCATGTCATCCTGCTGTGCTCAAATCCTTTGGATGAGGTCTCAACTATCTGACTATGGTTTTGTGTACAACAAGGTTCTGATGTACTGCGACAACAAAAGTGCGATAGCTCTTTGCTGCAACAACGTCCAGCACTCTAGATCAATGCACATCGACATTCGACATCATTTCATCAGAGAACAAGTGGAAAAGGGAATCGTGGAACTCTACTTTGTAAGGACGGAATTTCAGCTGGCTGATATCTTCACTAAGGCACTCCCTGGAGAACGGTTTCAATTCATTCTCCCGTGCCTTGGAATGAAGAGTATCACTCCAGAATCACTCAAAAGTCTTCAGGAAGATAACGAGGAGTAACTGATTCACTTCATATATCCTTATACTCATTACATTGGCTTGCTATTACTTCAGATAGCAACCCGGTCTTCAAAATCCATGTAAAAACACGTTTTCATGTTTTCACTATGTGTGGATTATCCGAAAAGTTGTACGCTTCAGTGCAGCCTTTCTAGTAAAAGAAGAGAAGTCTTCTTTTCCCAAAATCTCTTTCTTCTAAAATTCTTCAAAAGAGATTTTGTGGTGTACAAGGTGGTTATCGGTCCTAAATTTTCTCGTATACGTTACCACTCACATTAATGGCTATTAAACGTTAAAATGGAAAAACGGGTCATTAATTGAGGGGGAGCGTATGTGCTCAAAATTACTGCACCTTTAATAACTTTGTGCCCCAGCCACAGTGAAACTAAAAAGTGTCTCAAAAAATCAGTAAACGTTTAAAAAAAATATAACATGTCTCTCCAAAGCTTTTTCGAAAATCATTTAAATCAATTGGGATCACAAAATCTCAAAAGATTTGAAATTTTATGATCGGGGGAGAGAATGTGATTTAAATATAAAAACTGATTTAAAAGTGATGTTTTTGGACTCATAAAGAATGTTTGTGGACTTAAAAGAACGCTCCCTTATGTGCTAAAATGATAAAGATTTTGGATTTTAAGCAAAGCACATATTAAAGGGGGAGCAAGTGATTAAATGTGATGTTTTTGGACTCAAAAAGAAGATTTGGACTAAAAAGAATCGCTCCCGTATGTGCTAAAATTTTTAAAGATTTTGGATTATGATCAAAGCACATACTGAGGGGGAGCAAGTGTTGAAAAATGATGAATAAATGATCTCAAATGAAAGCTCACCCGTATGTGCCAAAGTTTTAACAACTTTCAAAAATTGATTCTATCAATGGGCACATATTGAGGGGGAGCAAGTGGCTAAGAGTCTTTCGTGTGTTTTTACAATAATAAGTAAAGACCGTGAAATGATTTCGACTCATGAATTGACGGAACATGAAATGTCGTGAATCGAAATGACTTGTCCTGGCCGGGTAATAATTTCAAGCTGGTCTAACCAGTGATGTAAACGTGTCTCGAAAAGGACGAGTCAAAGTAGAAAGTACCGGTTTCGAGAAACTCTTTTTAGATGTATGCTTTGACGGGTCTAACTTCCTTCTTAAGGAATGTTAACAACTTCAAGTTAGTTATTAGGGCTAGTTATCACCTAAAAGCTGATAATGGATCCCTTTAACTAAGCAACGTAAACGTGTCCCTCCAGTATATGTCTATTAAGAGCAGATCAATTCAAAATAAGTGCAACTCACCCCGACATGTGCAAATTTCTTTCTTCTTATGAGCACATGTTAAGAGGGGAGTATTTGAAAAATGATAAAACTCTCAAAGTGTCAACAAAATGTGTTTCTTATTCATAAACACTTTGAGAGAATTTTCAAAGATTTGGTTATGTGATGATTGTGGAAAGATACCAAAATACCAACCAATTTACTTTAAATCATGGAGTTATAAGGATGGTTAGGTTAGGTATTCGTTCCCATGATCCACCAGAACCGGAAGGATCTTCCCAGGGAAAATCCAATAGATAGATTAGAAGTCCTTAGGAATGATTGTAAAAAGGAGAAAAGTGAGAATGGGAAAAGTGTCGACTAAGACCAAGCTAGAACTAGAACAAACCCAACAAGGTTCTAGTTATGAAGTCTTGGTAAGCACTGAAGGGGTTGAAGAATTAAAAAGAAATGAAATGAGAAAGGGTGAAAATAAATAGCCCTCAATTTATTCAACCTTAGGGCAGACACCGGGTTCAACTCATATGCTATTGATTGTTGCTAAGGTAACATTGGTATTGAATATTAAGACGTCATGGACCCAGTGACGCACTGCACTAAACCTTCCAGCCACTCAAGTTCTCTTAAAAGAGCTTGTTTCATTCTCACGGGGAACCGTTGTAAACTATCGACTTGTCTCTTAGAGCGAGTTGATATTGAAACAGGAGACCCCTCCCTAGTCTCCGAATAGGATAACCAAATGTGCACTTATCAAGTCTAGAGCCAAGAGATGCATCGAAAGATCTCATAGGTACACTTGATACTTATACACTGGTGGTTCAACATTAAGGGCACCAGGTGTAATATTTCGAGTCCTACGCAGATCTTAGCAATCTGCCAAGAACACTTATGAGGGAATATACATAAGTATTTCCCAATGATTGAGTGGAAACTCCTGCCAGGGTCAACTTCAAGCAGCCCTGACAGCAGGTCACTTCAGTAATCACTTGTGGGTTATGCTTAGTGTGTTCGGTGGTGTTCCAAAAGGTCTACAGTCGTGGGGTGATCTCCAGCGACTCACCTAATCGTTGGTGTACTTCAGTATGTCAGTGTAAGCCCTTTCGGGGGCATCCGATTAGGAACGGCTTTGGTAAGGATTAGAGAAAATCTTCACACTATGCTGTTGACAATCTCGACGTCCGAACTTGTAAGTGCCGGTATGTTTATTACTAACCAAGTTTTATGCAGCTCAACATACCATACTTACCGTGATCACCACCATCACTCAAGTTCCACATGCTCATACCAACATCTACAAGGAGTCGTCAGAGCTTTTCAACCATGAAGATCTACTCAACAAAGTTGTATGAGTATGTTGGAAAGGCGTTTACTCTCCAAAGACAAAGAAGTTGACAATTGATGCAGATTGCTGAAAAGATGCAGATTCGTCTTCTCATGCTTACACTTCATCATCATAACTCAAGATATCATGATCAAAGAATGGGCTTCAACTATGCTTCGACAACTCTGATGCAGAAGATCATGAACAAGAAAAGTGTAAGCATGACATCACAAAGACTATCACTACATCACAAAGAGACACATACACTCAAAGATGACTTGAAGCTAAATATATGGATGAAGAACGAAGAGCAAAGTCAAAAGATCATCATATACATCAAGGAAGTCATCTTGAGTCATACATCAATGAAGAATCAACGACTACGAGCTACAAAAGTATCTACAAAGATCTCAATGCAAGAAATCAAGAATCAAGATCAACAACGGAAACAAAGGGTGACCTCTCTTAGGGGAAGATTGTTAGTAATACGATTTTGGTTTAAGAAAGATTCAGTCACCCAAGAGAAAGATTCGGTCACCCTCGACATGATTTAGCATTGCTTAGCTCGTAGTTGTTATATTAGTTAGTTAAACGTAGTTTAGATGTAGATTAGTTCGCGGAAGAAGGACGGGTCTTTACCCACTGTATACCTGATCCACAGCCCAAGTGGCACGCCCCAAGTGGCAAAACTCGTTGTATATAAACCCCTCTCCATCCTTGGAGAGGGTAAGCCTTCTCATAATCTCATTTTTCTTTTTTTGGTTTTCTCTCTAAGGCTTCGCTTCTTTCTCTCTCTACTTTCTCTCTCTAAATCTCTTTCTTTCTTTCTTGCTTGGAACGAACCAAAACCACACGAGTATTCTTGTTTGTGATGTTATCTAGTATCCTACACTATTATCACAAGTTTAAAAGCACTTGATGAGACTTTTTCTAGTAAGAATTGTGTCAGGAAATTTCTTAGGGCATTGCATCCAAAATGGCGAGCAAAAGTCACGGCAATTGAAGAATCAAATAACTTGATGACGTTATCACTCGATGAGCTTATCGACAATTTGAAGGTCCACGAAGAAATTATAAAGAGAGATTCGGAAATGATAAAAGGAAAGAAAGAGAAAGTCAAATCTCTTGCGCTAAAAGTCAAAAAGGAACTTAGTGATGACGATGATTCAAGTGACGAAAATGAAGATGAAGAATATGCAATGGCCGTAAGAGAATTTAAGAAATTTTTCAAGAGACGAGGAAGATTTACAAGACAACCACGAGATGAAAGAAGAAAAGAAATAGAAGCGATAA
Organism: Artemisia annua; assembly: GCA_014162995.1. NCBI lineage: Eukaryota > Viridiplantae > Streptophyta > Magnoliopsida > Asterales > Asteraceae > Artemisia > Artemisia annua. The sequence goes on from LBNU01017459.1 coordinate 30,444, forward strand.
CTACGGGAGAAGAAGGTGCTTTAGATGTGGAAGTCCAAATCATCTCATTGGCGAATGTCCAAAGCCACCGGGTTATGAAAATCATGGTGCCTTTGTTAGTGGAACGTGGAGTGAGAGTGACAAAGAAGAAGTGGAAAAGCCAAGAGACGAAAAATGTCTTATAGCTAAAGCGACCAATGAAATATGCCCAGGAATAGACTTGGAGCCCAACGAATGGATCAAGGATTGCGGATGATCGAGGCATATGACGAGAAATCGCAAGTTATTCTCCTCATACAAAGAATATAATGGAGGTAATGTCATTTTTGGTAGCGACTTGCATGGAAAATCATTGGCAAAGGTACGATTTCTCAAGACTCACTTACTATTGAAAATGTTGAGCATGTAGATAATTTAACATATAACTTACTTAGTATAGGCCAAATATGCGATAATAAATGTAAGGTTACCTTTACCGAAAAAGATAGCGAAATAGTTAAGGATGGAAAAGTAATAGGCAGAGGTATTAGGAAAGGAGGCATATATGTCATGAAACTAGGAAACAAACCGGAAGATAGGATATGCCTAGCGACCTTAGACGAGAACTCCACTTTGTGGCATATGAGATTAGGACATGCAAACATGCAACAAATACAATCTTTAGCCTCTAAGGAATTAGTTAGAAATTTTCCCAATCTAAGATATGACAAACATTTTTGTGATGCTTGTAAAATTGGAAAACAAGCTCATGCAAGCCACAAAGCTAAGAATATAGTATCCACTACTAGGTGCCTAGAATTATTACATATGGATCTATTTGGTCCATCCGCTGTGCGGAGCTATGGAGGAAACCGTTATACCTTAGTAATAGTAGACGACTATTCATGATAGAATTCTAAGTAATAAAACCGAGGCCTTTGAAAAATTTGAAATATTTAGTAAAATGATTCAAAACAAATTAGGATGTTCCATTGTATCTATTAGGATGGACCATGGTAGAGAATTTGATAACGAAGTACAATTCGGAAAATATTATGATTTAAATGGAATATCTCACAATTTCTCCGCTCCTTGTACTCCCCAATCAAATGATGTAATAGAAAGAAAGAATAGGTCACTTCAAGAAATGAGTATAACAATGCTAAATGAACAATCTATCCCACAAAAATTTTGGTGCCACGCCGTAGATACATCAACATATATACTAAATAGAGTATAATTAGGAGAATATCTCCCTATGAGTTGTTAAGAGGTAGAAAGCCTAACTTAAGCTACTTTAGAGTATTTGGAAGTAAATGCTATATTTTAAACACTAGGGATTACCTTACTAAGTTCGACCCAAAATCATACGAAGGAATATTTTTAGGTTACTCGCAAAATAGTAAAGCATATATAATACTTAACAAACACACTATGAAAGTAGAAGAATCATTAAATGTAACATTTGATGAAACACCACCACCTCCTAAAACATTACCTTTAGAAGATGATGACTTAGTTGAAGATGAAGCTATTGAGGTTAGTAATACAAAACCCCTAGGAAATGATAATGAAATTATAGACCTAGAAGATAACGAAGTATTAAATATTAAGGAATCTAAATCACACCCATTAGATAACATAATAGGAAGCCTTAATTAAAGAACCCTTAGATCACAAGCCCAAGAAAAAAATAATTTCTTTTGTTTCCTCTCAGCAATAGAACCTAAGAATATTAATGAAGCATTAAAAGATGAAAGTTGGGTTATGGCTATGCAAGAAGAACTAAATCAATTTAAGACGAATGATTTTTGGGAATTAGTCCCAAATCCAATGAACATGACCATCATAGGAACTAAGTCGGTATATAGGAATAAGTTAGATGAGAATGGAATAGTAACTAAAAA
>LBNU01017464.1:8682-23676 GCA_014162995.1 Artemisia annua
TTGTGGTGAGATCAGCCAAGAATGCACAAAGAGCAGCATCACTTACAGTGTCCAAGTTATTAGAACCGGCAGCAGAGATACTAGTGCTAACAGTAGAGACTCCATAAGCAGCAGAGTGACTCTCTGATGAAGTATTGCCTTTGTTAGAAACAAAAGCAATATTTTGAGCTGCTGATGATGAAGTAGACGAATCAGATGCAGCCTTCAACTCAGATTCATAAGCCTTCAAGTTGTATAGATTATCCAAGCTCATTGAATCAAAATCAGCTTTCTTTCTCCACACAACAGTATGCATGATCCATTCAGGTGAAAGGCTTCTAATAAATTTGAGATTTATATCTTCTTGAGGGTCAATGTATCCAACATGCTTTAACTGACTTACAAGCTTTTGGAGTCTGTTGTAAGTACCATCAAGATTTTCTCCATTGGTAGAAGTGAAGTTCTCAAATTGATGCTTCAAAGCATTCTTCCTAGCCTTCTTAGTGGCATCATTGCCACCAAATCTTGTTTCTATAGCTTCCATAAGCTCCTTAGCAGTCTCAATGGTTTCAAAGTCAAGTTGATATTCATTAGGTATTCCCATCATGAGAATACTATGAGCTTTTATATCCAATTTCTTGAGATCATCAGCTTCCTTTCCCTTGATGCGAACTTCCTTGCCATCAACAGTCACTGAAGTTTGAGTACCTTTGACAATAGCATCCCACATCTTGTAGTCAATCATCCGGATGTATTGTCTCATCCTCATCTTCCATATCTCATACTCACCTTGCTTCAGCATAGGAACCTTGGAGGCAGTAACCATATGAGTTTCATCACCCATGGCTTCAGATTTGTTAACAGACAGAACTTGAGAGAATGTTTGAGTTCTTCTTGATCATAGCTTCTAGATCACAAGCTCTGATACCACTTGTTGATCCCAGTTGAGCAGTTGATCTGGAATTACTATCTTAGATAAACCAAGACAATAATGTATAGAAGCTGACTTGTAACAAACTTAATCAATACGCGGAATTTACTGATTAACTTAAGAGGAACACAAACACAATTATATCACCACTTAAACACTTCAATATATTGAATACGAGCACCCTGAATAGTGCTAGGGTTTTGCAACCTTGAAGTGAATACAATGCTAGAATAATACGTACTCTAGTCTAACCCTAGGATCTCCTTTTATACACCAAGGAACCCTACAGGTTTACATCGACTTCCTACCCAAGACTATGATCTTCTAACATTATAGAATATTACATAATATCTATACTATAAATACAAACATTCGTACATAAACTTATCAGCAGCATCTTAATGATAATAGCAGTAGAGTTCCAGCAGTAGAGTCACAGCAGTAGAGTCACAGCAGTAGAGTCAGTAGAACTAGCAGTAGAGTCAGTAGAAGTAGAGTCATCTTTAACCCAACAATAGTTTATTGTAAAGTATGTAAAAGTTCAAGTGTAAGAGGAGAACCGAGGCCCCTATGATGTATTATTTTGGATGGTAGGGAAAGAGTGTATGAAAAAAAAATCGAAAAACAAGAAAAACGAAAAAAAAATTGGAAAAAGAAAAGTAGAAAAAACATACGGACTACCATCGCATTTCATTTTATCTTTATTTATGTTTATGTTATTTCCTTATTAGCTTAAGTCAATTCGATTCTTGGCTTAGCAACGCCACCTTGTGCATGTATTTGATCAAGATAATTAACTCGCCACCAATAAAAATACCCTTTATTCCAACCAAACCGTGTTATCATATCCTTACACCTAACGTTACAACCCTTTGTAAAGCCCTCTTTGATAGTTTATCTTTGGTGCTTACGCCTAGTGGAGGAGGTTTTTGATCCTTTCCTAAGCCTATGGTAATCTATTTGCTATGACAGGTAGTGAGTGATATTCCTTCCATTTCCATTTAGTTATATAGGTTTATAACACCTGAGAGATGAGAGTATCCAAACACTATTTGTGAGGTGCTAGTGTATGATTTCCATGCTTGTTATGACTAGGGTTGAATGACTATTTGTTGTAATTACTTTTATATTCGTGTTAAATGACCCCTAGCTCATATTTTGATTGGAATAAAAGCACATTTGCTTGAGGACAAGCAAATCTCAAGTGTAAGGGTATTTGATGAAGCGAAAAGTGTACCGCTTTTAGGGGGTCATTAAAGCCCTAATCCGTAATTATTTGATCAAATATTGCCCTAAATCGTTCCTTTTGTCATTTTAGGTACTTTGAAGAGGAATTCTAGAAAAGGAAGCATTTTGGACGTTTTTGGAGCATAAAAGTTAAGAAAACGACAAAGTCTCAAAATATGCTGGAAATAGTATCTGACGGTGTCATGCTTTAGAGTGTGCCGGTGTCACGCTTTGACAAAAGAAGGATGATTTTTACATTAGACACCCCAGAAAGATTTGAAGTTTTAAAGGGTGACGGCGTCACGTGTATTTGGAGGTAGGCCGTCACGTTTTGTGACAAAGGGAGACAGCCCAGAGAAGATTAAAGAGGGACGGCGTCAGAAGTAAATCTGAGTAATCCGAATATAAGTTTGGCGGCGAGGTGACTGCGTCACGCACTAGAACGTGACGCCGTCAGTTTGTAAAATCTATATATACTTTTCTAATTTTCATTCATTAGTGTGCAACTTTTGGGAAAAACCCTAGCTCGTATTCTACAGTATTTTTAAGGGTTTTTCACCCTTGAAACCTTGATGATTAATTAAAGATAAGTCTTCTTTCAAATCAATAAATATGTCTATGTGTTGTTTGATTATATCTTACGCTTGTCTTTCAATTAACATGCTAAGCTAGGTTTTCTTTGTGTTTTCTTAGGTCTAATGAAACCTAGCTATTGATTATATGTTGTTGGTTTGCTTGTGATTATTATGGTTGGGAGAAGTCGATGTTAGGCTTAAGAAAACTGGCTAACCTCCTATACGGTAACTTGCTTGAACGTCTTAAGAAACATGAATCGGATGTGTACTACGATCATTTGGTTGTATTTAATGAATGAGCGAATTCTAATGATCCCATGTTAGGAGCTTAGATCGGCTCGACATAAGAGTGAAGTAGGAGCTTATAGAGTTAGGGAAGATCGTACACGGCCCTACGAATGGTTTAAAGGAATACAACCCATCATCCACATAATCACAACAAACCAATTAACATATTCATTCTTATTCTAGAGAGAGAGTAGAGAGAGAGAGTGGAGACTTCATGATTAAGATAAGAACTTGTGTGTGTATTATTCCAATGAAGCACTCAACCTTCAAATGAAGGTTTACATACATAATATAGCACTAGGAATATTAGATTTAGGCTTTTACATGTTTAGCCCTTGAACTTCCTAGTTTCTTCTAACTTGAACATATAACTTTTGAAACGCTTTCTAACGCAACCTATTACATGATTTAAGACTTTAATGACCGACACTTTATATTATAAAAATACAAAGCTAACAGAATGGTTTAAAGGAATACAACCCATCATCCACATAATCACAACAAACCAATTAACATATAAAAGATAGCTAGGGTGTAAGGAAATCTAAGTAAAAACATATTTCTCATATATAACTTTCACAACCACTTTAATTTTCTTGTTATTTAATTTTAATTGCAAAAGTAGATATTTGGGTTAGTTGGTTATCAACTAATTCTGCCCACTCCTTCCAAAACCGAGATTTTTACTTGCTTTCAAAAAAATATAAAAATACAAAAAGAATCATCCCTCAACCCTTAGACCTAATTAGAGTAGCTTTTCAAGCCTAACGACACTATTCACCGAGAGAATGATCAATCCCCCGGTACTTGCCACTTCACTATACTACATCGGTCAGGTACACTGCCTGGTGCGGGTTGTAAGCTTCTCAAGATCCCTTGAGAGGTAAAACCTAAGTGCATAGTTTGCAAAACCCACACATCAATATCGTCACACGTGAATGGTTACAATGAGACCTATAAACAAAGTAAATTACAACAATAATAAACTATGTTGACGTTGTTGAAGCGCAGAGTCTCTGTAGTCTAGATACTGAGGCAGACTTGAAGTTCTCTCGTCCGACGATCTCGGCATTTGTTCTTTGGCACTGATGGCACTGATTTACGTAGCTCTGAACTTCAACTGTAATGGTCTAGTTAGGTTATTACTCCCTCCTTACTAGTGAGCCTTTTTTCATTTACTTGCTCCCTCCTGAACTGACAACTTTCTTTCATCACGCACCATGGTGTCTTTCGGGAGCATCATAACAATATACCTCACATAGTATTGCATTCAAGTTGGTAATAAGCCCCGATGTGCACATTCTTGGTACCTCTTGGTACTTCTTTGGTATTAAGCAAGTTCCCTCAATCAATCCAATCGCAGAAGATGAAAACACTACTTTTTCCTTCATGTACTTCTCCTTCCTGATGGTTGCGAGTTATCGGAATCATCATAATCTTGTGTACACACCGTAAATTACCTTTTACATGATGCAATATTAAAGACATGTATATATAATTCTGTGAGAATATGTCGAAAAAATATGACTCCCTTTTTCTACAATCTCATCACATCTCTTCAACCTATAAGCAACCTCTTCAAATTCCAACCAGCTAGTAAATGACCACTGAATGAAGTAAACATCCCTTAGATAAGTGACTTAATCTTGTACGATAGTGTGACTAAGAACCTATACTGAGCACTACAACATAACTCATTAAAGCATAGGTAGTGCCATATACCCAAACCAACAAACAGTATATGAAATGCACACCTCTTGGACTATCCACAATTTTATGTGACACTGAGTACTACAATGTAACTCCTTAAAGTGATAGCTATAACCCCAGAGTACTACAATGTAACTCCTTACATCGGGTATAACTAGATAATCCAAGTCTTAATCACTATCACTACCGGTGTTTGCCCAAACAAGTATCTCTAAAAGTCATGCATCGATCCAACATCTAGAATTTGAGATAAATAAGTACACATGCCCGTGAAATGAACTTTAAACCCAAATAAGCAATATCGTACAAAATTTGATACTAGCTGTTGTCATTTGATTGTGATTCTTGATCAGGATCTTTTAAGCTATACGTGGTTTGTTTTGAAGTGAGATAAATTGGTACTAAGATAATGAAACGATGAAATGAATGATGTTCTATAAAGTGTAGACCAATAATATCATATGTGTTTTTGGTGTGATGGTTGAGTTTGTGATATGATTGGATGAATTGTTGTTAGATTGTGATTTGATTGGATGAATTGTTGTTTGATTGTGATTTGATTGGATGAATTGTTGTTTGATTGTGATTTGATTTGGATGTGAGTTGGTTTGATGAATTGCTGTACGTGATTTGAGCACAAATTAATACATCCTCTTGATGGACAAGGTAGTCAACTAGCAGTGAAGAGAAACTCAACTCGCAGCGAAGAATATTGTCAACTCGCAGCGAAGAATATAGTCAACCAGTAGTGAAGAGAAACTCAACTCGCATCAAGAAAAATAACTCGCAGTGAATCAACTCGCATCCACAAACAGACAAATCACATCCACTAGAGAACAAAACTGTCACTTTCTCAATCCTCAACTCGCAGCAGAAAAAGACAGAGATGTCACTCTCCTTGTGGTTTGTCCTTTAGTCTAATAATAGAAAACTGCCAACTCACATCAACTAACAACAATCAACTCAAACTCAAGAACACTCAACTCGCATCCAATAATTAAGTACTTATGTAAACTCGCATCCAAGAACAAGTACCCAATACCACTCGAATTGCTCAAAAACACTACCAAATGAATGAATCAAGCTATGAAACAAACATACTTAAGCACATACACCACTCCTAAACATGAAAGTACAACAATCTTGCAATTCTAACCATAAACAAGATCTAACAAGTGTCTTTTCATGAAAAAACAATTCGACCCAAAAAGAACACAAAACACCTCAAAACACCATGATTCGCTCCTGGTTAGCTCTTGATACCAACTGTAGGACCTAAGATATATCAACTCTATCACTCTAAATCTACAGCTCGTTTGGATTGGTTGCAAGATATTAGTATGTGTTTTTCTAGAGAGAGAAAGTAGTGATATGAAGAGAACTTTTCATTAATAAAAACATACACATACACACTCAAGCACACCCACAAATGAAGTGTGATGTGCCTTTTATACTTCCATACATAAGGCTTTCTATGGGCTTGGGCTTGGTGGACTTGGGTTACACAATAAAGCTTATATAATATAACTTCTAACATATTTGTTTACTAAGTCCACAAGCCCAATTGACTAAACTATGACACGTTTACGACACATTACAAAGTTCTTAGGATTAGAATGACCATCACTTCATTATTCTATTCTTTAATGCTAACATGACTGATTTGGTAGTGAATGGTAATTGGAAATGGCCAGATGATGATTGGTGTAATAGGTTTCCCTGTCTTACTGTTAGTCGTATTTTAGCATAGCCCGTTTATAGTTTGTATGGGCTAAGGCCCGAGTATCTTATTAATGAACCGTCAAATAAAATATATAGGCTACTAACCCTAACGAGAGATACTCGGGCCTTAGCCCATACAAACTATAAATAGGCTATGCTAAAATACGACTAACACTTACAAGTATCAAAGTTCCTGTCCTCAATGAAAATGAAAGAGATACAGTCAAATGGTCTACTCTGAATGGAGGAATAGCTAAATTTGCTGTGAACAATATCTGGGTAGAATGGAGGGTGAATAGTACAGATGCTAATTGAAAAAAGATTGTTTGGTTTTCTCAAAATAATCCAAGATATTCCTTCATCTTATGGATGGCTATAAGGGAGAGGTTGTTAACTCAGGATAGGATGACGATGTGGAATGGTCTAACAAACATGAAGTGCTCACTGTGTAATAACTTTCATGATTCTCATGACCATATGTTATTCACTTGTGATTATTCGAAGACTGTTTAGAATGAATTAATGAAGAAGAAGTTAGTAAACTGTAGCTTGAGTAATTCATGGAGTGGCAGTGTTAGTAATATGGCTGCAAGATCAGGAACAAACAATGTTGGAAGTATTTAATCAGAATCATTCTTGCCAATGAAGTGTACTACATATGTCAAGAAAGAAACATAAGGATATTTACAAAGGAAAAAAGAGAAGAGAAAGTGATGTTAAATGTGATCAATGAGAGTATCAGGTTGCAACTACTAAGTCTAAAAGTCAAGAACTCAAATCAGGTAAGAGCAGTTGAGGTAATATGGAATGTACAGATGAATAGAGTAAATGGAATATAAAGATGAATGGTCAAAGGAATTGGGAATGTGATAGATTTTGGGGAAGCATGAAGCTGGAATAGTGATGAGTCATGAAAGATGGGATTACTTGGTACTATCCTAGCTATGCTTCCCCAAACTATGAAATAAGGAAATATGGTGTTGACTCCTCCCAAACAGTCAACTTAAGTCAACCAAGGGTTCTTGGTCAACAAGTCAAGCCTGAGCGAGAGGAGAGATCAATTTATGATCCATTGAAAGCACAGTGTATTCACGGGTCGTTATGTCCCAACGAGGTTAAAATTGTATTTTGGAAACGTTCTGTGAATGAGTGATTTGGAGATAGTAACCAGATAATGATTTGGATATGATTACACTAATCAGATAATAGAAAATAACACAGATGATCAATATTATCAATTATTGAAAACCAGATAAACCTAAAACGTATTTAAATACAAATGCATACTGAAAAAGTGGGAATCACACAAAAACAAACTACAGGGGGGAGAAAATGACTTTTTACAAACTTAATATTAAAAGAAAATTATATAAAAAAAGAAAAATATTTTTTTGATTATTTTAATATTTAATATTAATTAAAAACTATTTTATACTTATTATTATTATCTAAATTAAACTAAATATAACAAAATATCAAATAAAGCTAAGAAAAATACAAATTCACTTTTAAATTCTAAAATAACTGAAAAATAATTTAAAAACTAAAATTATATATTTTTTTGTCTTTCTTTGAATTTTTTATTAATTAATTACTAATTAAAACTATTTAACTAATTTAAATTACTAAAAATACTAAAATGACTTAGAAAATTATGAAATTTTTTACAAAACTAATTAATCACTACAGGAATCCTAGAAAATTATAAAAAGTTTATAATAACTATTATTTAATTATTTTACTAGTTATTAACTTAATTATCACTTAAATACTATTTTTAACTATTTTAATTATGAAAAATAGAAAATGAACAGTGAAAATTATGAAAAATTTCCTAAAATTACTTTATGATATATAAAACCTAGGAAAATTATAAAAAGGTACTATTGTTTAATAAAATTAATAAAACTATTTATTAGCTAATATTACCTAATTATTATTTAAACTAATATTAATTATGAAAAATACTAAATGAAAAGAGAAAAATCTGGAAAAAATTACTAAAAATACTACAGATGAACTGGAATCTATGAAAAATATAAAAATGAAAATTGCTTTTGGAAAAAGCTGAACAATAAGCCAAATGGCTTAAATAGAAGCTATCACTTTATTAAAAGGGATGATTTTTTGATTTTTCTTTTTGAAAACTATTTATACACCGAAAACATGAGACTTTTGTGAAGAAAACTTATTTAGAACTCAAAAATAAGCAATGTGTGGGCTTAAGTTGTTGACAGATGATGATTAAGCTTGGAAATGAGGGATTAAGCTCACAATAAGCCACACAGATGAACACAGAAGGAAAATAAGATGCAAACAACTAAGGTGCACTGGAAATGAACTAGATCAAGCAAAAAATTACACTTAATAAGCTAAAACAAGCAAATAAGCAATCCAAAATACCACAGGACCAAATAGACTTGCAAATTATTTCACAAGCAATCCCAGCTTATTAATTAAGCTAAAAAGTACAAAATGAGTATGGAAGTAGCAAGCTGGGTTGGTGGGCTTTCAAATAAGCCAATAAGCAGGGCTTATGGCTTAGAAATAAGCCAATGGTGGACTTGTAAACTTGGCTGCTCACACTGAGTACTCAGTGTACTCAGTGAAATGGGACAAGGTTCAAGCTGCTTGCAGCCCTATCAAATAAGCTAGGAAGCACCAAATAAGCCTTGAACCTAAAAGTTTGGCTGATGAGCTTTCCAAAAAGCCAAGGCTCAAAAGGTGGGGCCCACTAATGAGCTCTATGTGAGCTTATGAATATTGGTGAAAAATCTGGCACAGGGTAAATTTGCTAAAAAGTACTAAAAGAAAAGCAAAAATTAGCTTAATAAAATTAACTAAAATACCCTAATGAGAATAAGCAGTAAAATATTAATTTCCAAAAAGCACAAATCCTGAAACCTAATATTAAGACCTAGGGGAAATTAACTAATTTAATAAAAAACTTTTTAACTGTGAATTTTGACTTTTGAGATTTGCACTAAGTTTGACTAAACTGAGATTCTAATGATCCTAGTTAACTACATATGTTGTTATAAGTTAAAATGATACTAAATAAGGTTACTCCAGCTATTTATACACTAATATGGGTGATTAAAATTCCTAAATTCTCACAGTGAACAAGCAAATGAGGATGTGAGAGTGATTTTGACTTTTTAAAGAACAGGTACTAGATTTTATGATTGACTTGTGCGACAATGACCTAATGCAACCTGTTTAGACCAAAAGATAACACTAGAACACCATGAATCACTGAGAACCTTACTTAACCAAACACCCCTTTAGAAATATGGTTTTGTGATTTTCAAAGAGAATCACTGATTAAGAACATGAACTTGATTCCAAAGGTTGTAATATGATAGCATGAACTGATCTAAGCACAAAAATACCAACAACAATAGCATAATACACATGAATCACTAAAATGCTATTGGCAGTGTAAATGACATTTTAAGCAAAATGAGTGATACCAAACTAGCAACTAATTTTAAGTGATAAATTTCTCTAAACAAGCATATATAACACAAAGATAAGTTAGATTAAGCAGTAAATAGTAAAAAGTGAAAGATGGTACAAGAAGCTCACAATGTGCACTCCTGCCAATTCCAAGTGAACCATAGACTAATTACCAAATCCTAACACTCCCCATGGAGTCCTAACCCATGGCCATCCAAAATAAACCATGCTCCAGCCATCATCACTTCAACCTGCAATTTTTTGGATTTTTCTTTGATTTATCTGATTTTTTTGTGTTTTTTGTGTTTTTTGGTTTTCTGAACTAAACTGGTTTTTAAGGTATCTAATAGCTTTTAGAAGCTATTTAGGGAGCTTACATGAGCTTATGAAGTCCAAAATTACATGTATCAATACTACTTACACTATATGGGATTTTTGAGATTTGAAAAGTGCATAAACTGAAATTGTAGAATCAAACTAAAATGTGAACTTGAAATAGACTTATATTATCATAAAAATGCTTAGAACAGAGTTTTAAATTGAAAATTACAAAAGGAGATTACAAATTAAGCTAATCGACACTATTTTTAACTAATAAAACTACCACCCTGCTTCTTTCCTTCTTCTTCCTTTGATAGGTGAGTTCCAGAGCTCCTTGGGTCCCACTGAACTTTCCCACTTCCTTTTGGGACCATTGGATTAGCAGAATTGATCTTGGCCGTTTAAATCATTTTGGCGCCAAATAAAAAATTGCAAATTGTACCTGTGGGAATGCAAGGGGGTGGTGGCATTTAATGCCTCTTGTTTTGTTAGGTAGAAGGTGGAGTGGGCGGTGGAGATGGGATGGTGATGGTGATGTGGAGATGGTGGGACAGGGTTGCAAGTTGGGGAAGAAGAGAGGGAAAGGGGAAGGTGTTGACTGCTTGTTTGACCCTGGGGTTATTAGTAAAAAAGGGTGGGCTGGAGTTGTGTTGGGCCAAGGGTTTATTTTTGTTTTTGGTTAATAGAAATACAAAGGGTCCGTTTGGTTTTGAAATAATACAAGGACCAATTTTGTAATTTCTGGAAATTGAGGGGCTGGAAGTGTAACTTTTCCCAAAGTACTTGCAAGGGTGAAACTTGCCAAGGTTGAATAATACAAGGACCATAGTTAACTTTTCCACTTTTGAAATTCACAGGGACTAAATCTGCCAATAGTGGAACTTCAGGGACCAAACTTGTAAATTCTCCAAACATTTCACCCAAGGACCATTTTTGCCAAAGTTCAATAGCACAAGAACCATGATTCATAATTCCCAAAAATTTTAATCCCAGGGACTATTTTTGACAATCTTGCAAAGTTCAGGGACTAATTTTGTAAACTTTTGAAATTTTTCACCAAAGGACTAATTATGACAACTTTTGTTTTTCAAAGAACTTTGGTTGACTTTTCTTCCAAAATAAATGCTCAGGGACTAATTTTGACAAGCTTTGAAAGTTGAGGGACTGAAAGTGCCAATTATGCAAACTTTGTTCGTTTTTCATTTGTTTTTAATCATCTTGCATCTGAAACATATAAAACACAATCCTGGTTTCAGTATTTTGATGCATATTTGAGTGTTGTTGGATGTTTTGGCAGTTCAGATACGACAAAAATGATGAGTATTTACACACTCATCAGTGTTTAGCTTGAATGTAGTGCATATGGCCTTGTATCTCGATTACAAGTCTTCTTAGTAAGTCTTGTAGTCATAAGGAAGGTTTCATGGAGTGTGTAAGGAGTGTTTGGATATGGAGTTTAATGGAGTATTCCCCTGAATATGTTTTATTGGAAATGTAGTCAGGTACATTGGTATATTTTTTATAGAGGGGTATTAGCACACTTAAGGTGATGCCTGCTTATTCCTTAAATCAGCTTTTCTGGTTGTTTGGAATAGAACAGGAGATGTAGCCTTTTGTGGGATAATACTCACAGGGGGTTTGGTTGGTTTTAAGAGGGATGAAGCCTTCCTCTGATTGTAGTTCCCTTCTGTAGTGTGAGGATGTAAGCTACACTATGGTTGGGGATTACCATCATTGATAGGANGGGGGTGGTGGCATTTAATGCCTCTTGTTTTGTTAGGTAGAAGGTGGAGTGGGCGGTGGAGATGGGATGGTGATGGTGATGTGGAGATGGTGGGACAGGGTTGCAAGTTGGGGAAGAAGAGAGGGAAAGGGGAAGGTGTTGACTGCTTGTTTGACCCTGGGGTTATTAGTAAAAAAGGGTGGGCTGGAGTTGTGTTGGGCCAAGGGTTTATTTTTGTTTTTGGTTAATAGAAATACAAAGGGTCCGTTTGGTTTTGAAATAATACAAGGACCAATTTTGTAATTTCTGGAAATTGAGGGGCTGGAAGTGTAACTTTTCCCAAAGTACTTGCAAGGGTGAAACTTGCCAAGGTTGAATAATACAAGGACCATAGTTAACTTTTCCACTTTTGAAATTCACAGGGACTAAATCTGCCAATAGTGGAACTTCAGGGACCAAACTTGTAAATTCTCCAAACATTTCACCCAAGGACCATTTTTGCCAAAGTTCAATAGCACAAGAACCATGATTCATAATTCCCAAAAATTTTAATCCCAGGGACTATTTTTGACAATCTTGCAAAGTTCAGGGACTAATTTTGTAAACTTTTGAAATTTTTCACCAAAGGACTAATTATGACAACTTTTGTTTTTCAAAGAACTTTGGTTGACTTTTCTTCCAAAATAAATGCTCAGGGACTAATTTTGACAAGCTTTGAAAGTTGAGGGACTGAAAGTGCCAATTATGCAAACTTTGTTCGTTTTTCATTTGTTTTTAATCATCTTGCATCTGAAACATATAAAACACAATCCTGGTTTCAGTATTTTGATGCATATTTGAGTGTTGTTGGATGTTTTGGCAGTTCAGATACGACAAAAATGATGAGTATTTACACACTCATCAGTGTTTAGCTTGAATGTAGTGCATATGGCCTTGTATCTCGATTACAAGTCTTCTTAGTAAGTCTTGTAGTCATAAGGAAGGTTTCATGGAGTGTGTAAGGAGTGTTTGGATATGGAGTTTAATGGAGTATTCCCCTGAATATGTTTTATTGGAAATGTAGTCAGGTACATTGGTATATTTTTTATAGAGGGGTATTAGCACACTTAAGGTGATGCCTGCTTATTCCTTAAATCAGCTTTTCTGGTTGTTTGGAATAGAACAGGAGATGTAGCCTTTTGTGGGATAATACTCACAGGGGGTTTGGTTGGTTTTAAGAGGGATGAAGCCTTCCTCTGATTGTAGTTCCCTTCTGTAGTGTGAGGATGTAAGCTACACTATGGTTGGGGATTACCATCATTGATAGGAAAATGTTGTCCTTTTGGTGAATAGGTGATTGAATCTGTCATTTGAATTGTCACGTTAGCAGCATGTATGTATTATGTATTGCTTGAGTATGCTGTTATTTAGTTCTTGCAGCCTTTGTGTTACTATGGCATGTCATTAGTAACAAAAGTCTTGCAGTACACTTGTATATTATAAGTCTAGAGTATGTTTATATGTTCAGCTTTTCACTAAAAAAAATGTAAGTGGTTTAATTGCAGTCACTTTTAGGATCCACCAAAGAGTCCCAATATGTAGCATGAAATAAAGAATGGCTAAGAAATAGGCTTTCAGTACTTTAGAAGGCCTCTTATAAATAGTCTAGATCCTTTTTTCTCAACTAATCACTCAACCAAAATCAATTTCTTCATTTTTCAATTCTCACTTATGGCATTACTGTTGTCACAAACGAATAAAACGAGTTGATTCCAACTCGATTGTTTACTGGGTGGCGAGTTTGCATTGACTATCGCAAGCTAAATGAAGCCACCCGTAAAGACCATTTTCCTCTACCCTTCATGGACCAAATGCTTGAGAGATTGGCGGGGAACGAGTACTATTGTTTCCTCGACGGTTTCTCGGGTTATTTTTAGATCCCCATTGATCCTCAGGATCAGTAGAAGACTACCTGTTAGGTCACCATATTGAAACATAAACAACCATAGAATGATTAACCAAGAAAGAAGAAGAAGAAGAGACAAGTGTTTGGAAGGAACTCTTAATATTGATATGATAAACTTGATATTCAAATGAGAACCAACAAGCCTTAACCAAGGCTTACATGTAGTATATATAGGAGAGTCCAAGGGTATTCATGTCATTCTAGCACTATTACATACTTGGCCCTTGGACTTCCATACAATGTGATATTATATCATAAACTTACTAAACATAAGAGATAAAATGTAAACATAATAAGTCTAATAAGCAACCTATTACAAATATAATGACCGACACTTTTCATAACGTGAAACGTGTTCCTAACAATCTCCCCCTAAGGGTCGGTCATCAATGGTGAGTGGTTGCGTGACGTCATCTTCTTATTCTTGAACTTTGGCAATTGCTTGACGTCTCATAATCGGTTAGATTAGACAAAAATTCTTTGCTCTTCAATCCTTGTTCCTTGTTGTTGAAGCGATGCATATGATGAAGTAATCTGCCTTTGGTCACTCCTTCGACTCAACTTGATGGTACGCCACTCCAACATGCTCATACGTCTTTGAATTTTTATGACTTGTACTCAAGTAATTCCCGATCATTGAATAAGATCTTTGTCTTAAGACTTTGTAGATTCCGTTGACGTTGAATCTTTCATTAACTTTGAGAAACTTTGATCTTTCTTTGACTTAGTATAACTTAGAACTTTTCGGGAAGTCTTTGACGTAAGTATGAGCATGTGGAATCAGGTGTTGATGGTGAAGTTCCTGCAAGAAAATGGTTAGTGATAAACAACCGGCACTTACAAGTGAGAAACAGAAATTTTCACCCTCGCAATGTGGTTACTCCTTCTGCCCCTAACCATGGCCGTTCCTAATCGGATGCCCCCGAAGGAGCTAACTCAGAAAGTACCGGAGTACCCCAACGATTAGGTGAGTCGTACGAGATCACCCTACGACTGTAGACCGTCCGGCACTTACAGGTTTGGAGTTAGAATTCGTCAACAGCATAGTGTGAAGACTCCTTCTAATCCTTGCCAAGGCCGTTCCTAATCGGATGCCCCCGAGAGAGGGCTTACA
>LBNU01017467.1:0-12375 GCA_014162995.1 Artemisia annua
TTGAAACTCGAGCCAATGTAGTCTCGTTATCCCACTTGGTCTCCTTCCGACATTCTTTCTCAACAGTACATCATCACACCATCCTCAGGACCAAGGAGTGCTCAACACAGTAAACAGCACGCCATACGCTGTGAGCGACAAGAAGTGCATCTGGCTATTTGCCATCCTACGAAAGATTCACGTTCCTTCAAACTTATCAGTTTGGAGAATTTGTTGTCATGTGGCTTCAGTGAGCCGCCCATTGATTATCACAGAAATAATCTACTTTTGAGATGTTGGGATTCATTGGCTTTTCGCTGTAGCAGGGTCAAAGATAATCAATAACCGGATATCTCACTGAATCGTTGCGTATCACTTTCCAAAAGTAATTATTCGATCCTTATTGGCCTGGGTTACTACGAATATCACTTTGGCGATAAGACAGAGAGTATGTTCTTGATACTGGCATATACAAGAACCCGTTCGCTAAGAGTATTAGTGTTTCGACTATTTTCTTCACGTATCTATTTCTCTTATCAAAAGAGACACCCGAAAGAAAAGATTTAAAGCTCGAAGAAAACTTGTCTGGGTCTGTATATTTGCATATGAAATAGAAATGTTCCTAATTTAAGAAACCTAGAAAGCAGAATATTCCTAGAATAATGCGCTCCGAGCATTAGGCAATATTCTTATTAGAATATTCTTTAGATAAAATCTAAAGAGAATATTCATAGAATATGCCGAAGCATATTCCAAGGAATATTCTTTAGATAAAATCTAAACAGCATATTCCAAGGAATATTCTTTAGATAAAATCTAAACAGCATATTCCAAGGAATATTCTTTAGATATTATCTAAAAAGAATATTCCTAGAATATTCTTAATTAAAGAATATTCTAATATAAAATTAAAGAGAATATTCCAAGAATATTCTTAGTCAAAGAATATTCTAATATTCTCTACCATTTAATTATTGTCAAAACATCTTTTGGGTCCGGGATGTCATTCACTTGATGGGTGTACACTCCGTACCTCCAAACCCATTTCCAAATATCATGACTATATCCCTCAATTACACTAAATTACTAACATGAGATCACGGAGAGACTTAACTGGATTTGCGTATAAGGATGGACGGTGTGCACTAGTTTCATTATAAGGATCGATTATGTTCAATTGAAAAGATAAGGACCCAATTAGGGATTTTGCCTAAACCACAAGGACGAACCATGTAATTTACTCTAATATATTTATAAGATGGTAAAATTACGTAGTGTACAGATATAAGAAAACGGCAAAACGCTACCTGAAAATTGATGTGAGTTGCACTGTTGCAGGACCCCAATACTTAAGTGCAGCTAAAGCATAAGCTTTAGCACCTTTCTGTTCCATATCAATTATCATAACCACCAAAAAATCAATCATAAAAAAAATAACATAAGTGCTCGTCTTTACTAGTATCTTTTGGTCAAATAAACTATAAAAATTTAATTGAAAATTTGAAATTAAGACTGAAGCAAAGTTTGTCATCACCAGCAAACAAGAAACAAGAAAAATGGTAAGAACTTGTAGCAATTATTAGTCAAAGGTGACAAAATATGAAGTCAACATTAGTTAGGTACTGATCTTTACTAGTATCTTTTAGCCAAAGTTATTATGTATGCAACACATCAGTGACCTAGACGAATGCAATTAAGGCTAAAATTAACCCTAAGTTTCAATTAAGCCTTAAAGTAATTCTACACAGACATACGCAAATCCGAAATCTAACCCAAAAATTAACACATATAGATACATACACACACTTTAACCCTAAATTAAAACTTGACAAAAACAAACACAGACATAAAGATTAACCCTAATTTTTAATTAGGAATGGGGGATGACTCACCATTACCCGGGCAGAGTGTGTAGTTATGTTTGAGGTAGGGTATTGAAAAAAAGGCGAATGAAGAGAAGAAAAATGGTGAAGGGCGGCTGAGTGTATAACTATGTTTGAGGTAGCGTATTGAAAAAATGAAATTATCCCGCGTTTGAGATAGGGTATTGAAAAAAATGAAATTATCCCGCTCAAGGAATAAGGCCCGGTTTTTAATTAAAGAACAGGGCTCTATTAGAAACAATGTTCTAAAAGGCGTGAGGCGTGGCGTGGCGGCTAAGTCACGCCTCAAGCCTTACGCGCCTTTGCGAAGCCTTGGCGTTTCTTAAGGCGGCAACAAAATATTTATAAATTTATGTATTTATAATTTTATATCATTTTATAAGAGCAATTTCAAATACTAAAGCCCAAATCCTAAATAGCCAGGCCCAAATACGAGGCCCAAGTAGGAATTAAGTTTTGAAATTACGAGGCCCAATAAAGAAATAACTCAAATACTTGAAATTCAAGCCCAAATCCATAAATCCCCTAAATGCTTCTAAAAATGGCGCCACGCCTTACCAAAAAGGCGCGCCTTTGCACGCCTTTTCGCGCCTTATTCCACGCCTTTTCACATGACGCCTAGACCTCACGCCTTGGTCCATTTCGTGGCGCCGAGGCCATGCCTCGCGCCTTGGCGACGCCTTGGCGCGCCTTTTAGAACACTGATTAGAAACACAAGATAAAGCCATGTTATATAATGCGGAGAGGCTTATAGAGCCCTCTTTTCTATATAAAAGGGCTTTATTTGGGGGGCTTTATTCCATTTTTTTAGTAGTGATAATTATAATGAATATCAGAGATAGATAAATGATTTTGACGTAATAACAACAAAATCATTTGCAAAATAGCAAATGAGTTTATTAATTTGCATTTTCATATGACAACAAAAATGTGAGAAAATGAAGTCGAAATCAACAACTAATGCACTTAATGAGACTAAAGGTGCTCATAAATGATAGAAAACCAATTCTTTCCAATATACGTTTATGTTTCACGAAGGCTTAGAGCTTAAAAGATGGCTCGCTATCACTCTAAAATAATCACATTCCCATGTTTCTTACGGACGAAATTCCTTTTAAAAAAATGTGATCAATATATAGCTCCTACAAAAGACCATTTAAACTTTGGATCTCGCTTTTGTTGAATCGAAATGTTACTATGGTGCAGTGGCGGAGCCAGAAAATGTGATCACGACTCACGAGGGCATCGAGCAATATGATTTTTCTGTGTGTAACATGAAACAAGCGAGTCAGGTCAGGTTTAACTAAAGGCAACAAGAGTGCTATATTTTGATGTAATTAGAAGTTATTATAAACTAAAAAATACTTAACCGAAAAAAAAACATGACGAGAATCATACAAGTTGAACCAAAGTACTTCCCACCTTATGAGTAACTTAATTACGGAGTATATGACATTTGATTATTTTATTGAAACCATAAACTATTCAAAAATTTGAAAAACGTTATGACTCTAAAAATGTACTGTATATTTTAAAGCATAGTATCATTTTTGTTTTGGCTAATTATGGTTTATAGTTTTTTACCCGTCTCAAATTAGGTAGAGTCTTGTTTCTTTAAAGATTAGCGAACCACTTTAAGTACTTTGATTGTTGTTAGTGTAGAGGGCACTACTAGTCCTTCTTTGGCATGGCCGGAGAAAAAGGTGGTTTATTCACCAAAGAAAAACCTTCATATGGTATTAACCCAAATAATACGTAATACTGTAATAGCTTTTCGCAAGAAATATGGTATTATGGTTAGATTCCATCACTTTCCTTTACACAATAGCATTCCATTGTTTTTCTGTCTATATAGTGACAGTCAATCACAACTTCACATATATTAATTCAGTCTTCTTCGAAGTCCAGTACATTTAACATTCTCAGAAAATATCATAACTCATAAGGTATTATGACGAGCATTAACGAGATAAGTGAGGTCGTTGCTGAGAGTGAGATTATTGAGGAGTCTGAGACAAGAAGGGAGGTCGTTAAGTGTGAGATTGTTGAGCTTGAGGCAGAGCCAGAGAAAATATTATAAGGTATTATGGCGAGCATTAACCAGCTAGTATTATGTTTTTACTGGATTTTGATTTTTAGTTCTTCAAACAACATCTAAAATATTGGTTTTTTTATGTATCGCAAATGTATAGAATTACAGTAAAAGGGTATAGTGGTAAAAATGTTGGCTGAGATACTCTTTCATTTTTTTCCTCTTGGCTAGGCGGTTGGGGTGGTTTTTGGTTAAAACCAAATTTCGAACTAAAAGTTCGGTTTGAAGTTTTTAACACCAAATCCCACACTAAAAGTTTGGTTTGGTTTTTTGCGGTTCTATTTTCAGTTTTTTTTTACTAGATGGCCATCTTTCCTACAAGTTAGAAATTACTTTCGTAAACAGTTGTCGCATGAATTTATACAAAGTTATCTAAAATAAAGATTTTTCAAATAAGTAAATACAATTATGATGGTATTAGAGTCATCTCTTGTTTTTTTGATGACTAAAGCGAAAATATGAAATGAGACATTTTCTACAATAATTTTTTGTTATTAATTTAATTTATTTTAAGGGACTTGTCAATAACTAATTATATCACAAATTTGGATATCCGAAATTTGCGATGATTGTTTTATGTTGGACGTATTATTTTAGCTAAGTTTTTCAATTCGGATATCCGAAATTTCGGATAACGGTTTTATATATCCGAACATCTAAATATCCATAATTTGCGAAAAAGAATTGGAAAATAAGCGATTATCAGCTCTTAAGATACGATTTGAGGTTTTTGAGATGTATTGGATGCATACCCAAGGAGATTTAGGGGTGGCTGTATTCTGCAAAATGTGTTTATGTCATATACACATTTTGTTCAGTTGTAACATATACTTTATTAGTAGGCCTCCTATGCTTGTTATGGCTCGAAAAAAATGTGTGATGCATTAATAACACTACCATAATATGCAAAAACACGTTGCAGTAGTTTTTAAGTTCGACAATGGTTATACCATAAATTCACATTGTTAGATAAACAACTACTAGTACTAGTATATGATACAAATTTCGATGTACAAGTCAAACATTTAGTTGGTTACCCAATAATAAAGATAATAGCACACACAATATTTTAGATAGAGAGAGGGAGAGTTCTAGTTAGCGAAAGTCTTAAGAGAACGGTTTGTGAATTGTGACTATATTTTTATGTTGAGAGATGAGAAAGATTAAATAAAAATTGATTGTATATTGTTGGTGATATAGTTTGGTAGGTGAAATATGTGTTTTTGGTGGCTGGGATCTTGAGAGAAAGCAACGAGTGTGTAGGCGTTTGTCGGTTTGTGATGTGAGGATAGGTGTAGTATATACGGGTTATTATGAGTGAGTTAAATCTAGGTTGAAAGTGCGCCAAAATAAATTTGATATGAAGTTTTGTTGGGCTGTATATTAGATCCCAAAAAAATGGTCCGAGCATTTTAATAGACAATCTTAGGGTCAGTTCGGTTTATAAGTGGGTTTAGAATAGGATTTTGATTTGGTTTAAGATTTGGATTTGTTGTAGATTTAGAAGAGAGAAATTATATTTATTTTATTAATTTAATAATAAAATTTGATTAAAAAAATTATTTAAAAATAAAAGAAGTTATATATGTGTGAGAGAGAAAGAGTGATATGTGTAATATAAGTGTGAGAGAGATAAAACCTATCATCCCCCTTTACTTTTGGTGGGCCCTTTCTACTATTTACATGCCAAACCATTATAACAAACAACAATTTTCACCATCAATACTAAATCCAAATCCAAAACCCACCAACCAAACGGGCCCTTAAAGAATTGGTTTTGATATACTTTTGGGCTATGATATGCAAACTTGCGAACCAACAAGACTGCAAAATACAATTTCTCGATACAACATAAAATGCATAATATATAACTAAATGATACGTAATACTCCGTATTATTTTCCGGTTGACCATTACTGATTGACCAAACTTCCACTATATGTAAAAAGGAAGAATAATTGACAAAAAAACCTTAAACGACGTTATCCACGTTGACACCTGAATGATTGTGATTAAAGTAGTGTATACTAATTACGTAACATTTTAACCACTTGCAATTACACTTCATTGTCAACAACCGTGACTACTTGCAAATTTGCTATTTCTTAAAGTTAATCAAGCCTGAAACTCTCACCATCCATAAATTTGTTGTCACGAGATATGTATAATCAGAAAAGATTTTCAGCCGTAAAACTTAGTTACATGGTACCCGCCGCCGCAACGCGCGGATACCCTACTAGCACGAAGGCGAAGTCTTTACAACGATACAAGAAAAAGTTAATAAATATGTAACTTATTAGATCTGTTAACTAGGCCACAAGACACAAAGAAACAGACAAAACTTGCCAAAAGTTGAATTTTTAGGCCAAGTACACGGATTTATTAGCTCGAATAACATTCAGATTTCAGAATAGAGGCTCCGTGACTCAGATTCTGGTGGGTATGCAGGAGTCAAAACAAAGAACTCCGAAATTAATCCTACATGATAAGTTTTGAACTTAATGGCAGTACATCAATGCTATATAACCATCTGAAAAATAAAAGTATCTGAATATTAAAACATACTTGGAGATGCAAAGTGAGCAAACACAAGTACAACATTGTTATTTCTGATAGAGTGACTTGATTTCATCTGATTTATCTATTTCCCGCAAGATTAAGGTGATTATAATCCAGCCTTTTTCTCTAGTTTTTGAATTTGATTGAGGAAAATCCATGTCATCTGCGTAACCAGAAATTCACGAATTAGAATCATGCATTAAAAATAATAATAATAATAATAATAATTTAAAAAAATAAAATAAAAATAAAAAAAAGGCAGCAGTCTCTTTGGGGCGACAAAATACATGTGCAAGGAAGGTGTGTGTACACACACATTTATAATGATACAGAATGATTGACAGCCATTAATATATGATATCAAGGGACAGACTCACAGACCCACTGTACCATCTATTTAACAGAGCTCAAGTTAATGGACAAAGGCAATTCTTAAATTTTTTTTGTGCAAGAGCACATATAGAGTTCAAGCATATATCATCAACTTCTTGATTTCAATTTTGTCAGCAACCCTATCCTATTTACATTTAGGCACCACCTCAGAACTTTTTTCTGTAACTATTTTATTGATGTTTCTTCTATATTTAAACAATTGTTATTCTTTCTTTAGAGTAATTAAAATATATGCATAGTACTGTGTAACGAGGTTATCTGCTATAAATGACCTAGATTCGCAAATGCATTATGTTATAATATCTGTATGATACAAATCAAAGTGGATGTCGGAAATCAGTTTTGAATGTGCTTCACCTCTTCATTAAATTAGACATAAAAATATAAAACATTGTATGTCCATGGTGAGTTCGAGTGTGTATGTGTATGTGTGGGTGAGAGAGTATACCATGACATGAGGGGCAATCCTAACACAGTACACAGGAAATCCAGTGTAAAACTTGAAAGGTCCTCCAGCCTTGAGGGTCTTCAGAGCACAATCCAAGGATCCAGTGTAAGGGTATTTCCCCTGTGCATCGGGCTGCATTTTCTGAATTTGGGTTTTGACATAATCAAAAGGCAAACTGCAGGCTGCAGCAAAGAACCCTGATACTGAACTTGCACCTGCAAAAGGGAAACAAACAGCAAAAGAAATAAAACCACGTGTAGGATCAGAAAATAGTCCTAACAGATATAATATTGTAAAGCTTTTTTCTAAGTATTAGGTATAATTCTAACTTACCCAGAATTGTAGCACCCTCGCCAAAACCCAGATTATCCTTGAAAAACTCGACACTTTGATCATAAGAAGCAAGCATTCCCATGTTTAATGCCATTGCCCTTACGACGGTTGGACCAGCACCTTTCCATAGAGCCAAAACTCCTTCGTCTGCAGTTATCCTATACAAAGCATGGAAAGCATTCGTGTAGTTACGCCTCTGGGCAAGGGGTAGGGTGTTATCAGCCTGCATTCGAATCAGTGCCAGATCAGCTGGGCTCCCTACACATGCTCCAATTGCTCCAGCTGTCAGCCCACACAAAGCTTTCTGATATAGTGGAAGAGGCTTTCCATCATTGGCTTCAAGTGCCTTATTAGTCAAAATCCTATCAAATTATCAAAAGGAAAACAGATTAATCAAGGTTTCATATTGATAAATGCAACTTTGGATCTTTTTTTTGGTGTATATCAAAGCTGAATTTTTAAGGCAACATCTATAATTCTAAAAGTCCTCCAAGAAAAACGTTTTTCATGAAATAATTAGCGACCTGAATGTACCAAGCCTGGCAGTTGTATATGTTGCTTGCCTTAACAACCCAGCAGACAGACCCTGCGCCAAACATGGTTAGAAAATATCATGTGTACGATGTGTGGATATAAAAAAGCATCACTTGATATATGAAACATGTGCCATGACAGGTGCATCCAGTTTCACTACTCCCAAAAAATACATTTTTGGACAATGCGCTCAAATCATGAGATAATGTTATATGTAGGATATTTGGAGTTCATATGCCAGATGGGTTACTATTCACAACTCAGAATTCTCATCTCTCGATAAAGCAGATATTTAGCAGCAAGTCTTTATAATAATATATGATGATGAAGCAAGCATGCTATTAGACCTCACGAAGGTTTAGGATGGGGTATGGGTGCAGCCGTACAATGGTGCTCACAATACTCAGGTATCCAATAAAATAAACTATTAGACCTCACCAAAAAGTATACTCTTCTATTCAAAAATATAGTGCAGCAAAGATTGGTGATACTACATTAGCAGTTTGCGCGTTCACATACCCACTCATGTTCCCAGTTAACTACGTAACCATATGTTTTACAAATGGCCAAATGGGTGATGATATGTACACGTGCTATTTTTCTTTGCACACAAAAGGGTGATTGGGAAATGACATATATAAACTTGCCTTTTTTCCCTAATCATATCAGCTTTCCATAAAGCCACAAATCCTAATTTCTCACTCTAAACTCTTGAACCCACCTCAATAATCCACCCATATTACCACCAGAAAGATTCATAATACATACATTCAACTACCTAAAAAATGGACGAGGTTTTCCCTATTCAGGTTACCCGGGGAGGGCGACCCTTTTGACTTAGATGTATGCGGCCTCACCGGTTAATCCAGGGACCGTTTCTGACCCTTCCCTGGCCAACCCCAAATGTACACACCTAGTGAGTTTTGAATCGTGGATCTCTTGTGAGGAAACCAAGGACCTTACCACTAAGCCTATGATTCCTTATCTTTCTTTCCGGTAGAATTAGTTATGCATTAGCTTTTGAGGCTCTCTTTTTTCTCGCCTTTGAAGTGAGAGAAAGCTCCGACTGATAACTCACTCAGCACATCATGAAAAAAAGTTGGGCCGATTGTTCAAGAACAATTTTGATTGTTGACTTGTTGATACCTGCATTTAGTTGTTCCAATATTGGGAATATTTAGTGACGATCAGTGTTTAATATTACAAGTTCTTGGACAACTTAGCGTTATTTTTTGTAGGATTAAAATCACTGTTCAGTGGATAAATTTATCTCTGTGATTTGGGAGAAAGAATTCTTTGAAATCCAATATGCAGCTTCGAAGTTCGTGTTCAGAAGAAGTTTGATCCTCAATAAACAAAATGACAAGATGCTGATAAACAACCTCAAAGTTTTAATCTTTCTAAAAGAATACATTGGGGCATTCAAGGATCAAAACAAACCAAAAATTGGGTGAAATGAGACAAGGTTATGAATGTCATTTGCAATTAGTTTATGTGTACCAACATAAAGATTCCGTTTAGAAGTGGAAACGAGCCAAGCTGTTCGTGAAAAGCTTGGGATTGGATCCTAAAAAGTTCAAAACGAGTTTGAGCCTTAACGAGTTTGAACCCGAACTTTATATACAAGAATTGACTAGGCTAGCGAGCCTAAACGAGTCTTAGAAATATATAACGTACATATACTACGTATACTAATACTCTAATAGCTACGTATAAAGGAGCTCAAGATATATATATGAGCTCGAGCCTAGTGTGCTTAACATGCCGAGTTTGATTTGAACTTTATTTCGTTCAATTTGTCATAAAAATGAGTCATCCCCGAGACGAGCTCGAGCTGGAAATATATAGCTCGAAACGAGGTCAAGCCTAAGCTCAAGCTTTGTAATTATAAACAAGCCGAGCTTTGGCATCTCAGACTCAGCTCGGCTCATTTCAACCCCTAATTCCGTGACCATTATCCGTTGCCTTTATATATGTATGAAATCCGAGCATTGTATCTTTGTATTTAGTGAATCACCATATAGTTTAAGAAAAAAACACACACTATAAACAATGGATCAACTTTTGGCAATGATTACAAACCATCATGAAGAATCAGACCACAGTTGTAATCACATGCATGCATGGGCAGATAGATAGGTTGACACCATTCCATAGATGAGGAGCTACAAACATCTATGAGTACAACATACCTTGTAAAAAGCACCAACACCGTCATTCTTTAGCATATTCTTTGTCACCGATACAGCAGATCCTTGACCCAGTTGGATTCTCACCTATAATTGATCAATAAATCCCTCAATAAAAATAATTTAGCATACAGCATAAAGATAATAGTAGAATAATGTTTAACTGTGATAACCTTTAAACAAATTTACAGCTTGATAGTTAAACAAATAAACAAGGATACATAGTTTCGTGGCAAATATCTATAATAGCTTCAACAAACATAGATTTCATCCAGCGTTTGATACAAAGCAGGTCAAAACTCAAAAGCATTGAATGTTGAAACATCTAAAATTTCACCGAGTAACACCATAATTTTTAGAATTGTCGATCTACGTTCCAAACCAACTTCCTCGTGGCAAAACACCAAAAAGAACTATCATAAAAAGATAACTAAAAACCAACTAATCAAAGGGAGCGACAGCCTATTGTATTATTAAAAGTTAAAACAAAATAAGCTCAAACTCAGCGTTCGGGTAAAGCAAAAATTACAAGCTTATTTCCTTAAGCTTACCCAAACACTCCTTAAGGGGGTGTTTGTTTAAGCTTACATGTGGCTTAAGAGCTTATTTGTGTTTTCGGCTTGTATTTCATAAGCCTTAATTTTTCGGCTTATTTGAGAATTGTGGGCTTATATAAGTTTATGACGATGTGATAAACTTATATAAGCTCATAAGTCTCAAAATAAGCCGGAAATTTGGAGCTTATGAAATATAAGCCCAAATCAAATAAGCTCATAAGCCCACATATAAGCTTAAACAAACACTCCTTAAAATGCAAATCACTTTCGCGCATCTTGTCTCCAAAAATAAAACTAAGATCCTAAACCAACTACACTATGTTCAGTGCACTTTCTTATGAAAATAATAAACAGCCCGATAACCAGTCTGTTATGGGCTTATGGCCACTAACTTAACCAAACCGCGCTTCTTAGAAAAAAACCATCCTTCACATAAAGAACACAAGATCCAAAACCTAACAATTGTGTCACTAGATTCTAAAAGTACCAAGATCCAAAAACCTTAATTATGAGTCACTAATAATAGGTAAAGCAATAAACTTTGACATAAGAAAAAAGAATAAATGTACTACCTTAATCATATCGATGGGTTGAATGACACAAGTAGCAAGCATACCAGAAGCACCACCGTTCACAAAGGGTTTCACGGTGGGCCATACACCGGCGCCAACCTTTTTCTCTTCTCCCATTTTCTACCAAAGATTTTGAGGAAATTTGTGTCTGTGAGAGAGTGAGAAATGTATAGAGAAGATGATGGGTTACTTTTTAGGGCGCACGAGATGTGTGAATTACAATTTATTTCAGGGGTGTTTGGGATTTGCTACACGGGTAAGTTATTCTTCAAGCCAAAAAAGGGGTTCACACAAAAAAAATTTATACCTTGGTGGAGCCGCGGCCTTAGCCGACACTGTTTTGAGAGGGGACGGCTTCAGAGGGGACGGCTTGGGAGCAATATGGAGCCGCGGCTTGAGCTGACACTCTTTACACGCGGAGCCGAGCCGACGGTTTAGTGGAATTAAAATATTAGGTTAGTGGGATTTGCTAGTGATTCAGTCATTAGTATGTTGTGCCACCTAATTACATACCTAGCTTGTACCCAAGGCTTTTGGTCTAGTGGCATGTGAGTTGCAGGTTCAAGTCTCGCTGAAAGCATTTGCGAAATATATTGTGAAATATGTGGTATATGTGTGAAAAAAATTGTTGTCCTTGAAAAAAATATAAAAAAATAAAATAAAAAAATAAAAAAAATAATAAAATAATAAAAAAAGAAATATAAAAAGAAGAAGATTGCAAATGACACTCCAACACTTTATTTTCAGACATATGGGTTCTACCATTTGCTCTTCTGATGCAAGATATATAGAATGAGTAATTAAAAAAAAAAAAAAAAAAAAAATTTTTTTCAAAA
>LBNU01017467.1:19507-34590 GCA_014162995.1 Artemisia annua
GGCGTCACCTTGTGACTCTGACGCCGTCAGGTTGTAATTTCTGCTTCTTTTGAGACTTTGTCGTTTTCTTCACTTTTATGCTCCAAAAACGTCCAAATATGCATGTTTTCCAGAATTTCTCTCAAAAGTACCTAAAATGACAAAAGGAACGATTTAGGGAAATATTTGATCACATTTATACGAATTAAGGCTTAAATGACCCCTTAAAAGCGTAACACTTTTCGTCTCATCAAGACACAACCTAATTCACATCATTTATGTCAATAAAATCTAATATTGATTGGTTATTTGCAGTGTTGAAAAAATCGGCCATGGCGGCCGATATTGCGGCGCCATGGTGGTTGGCAGTGGTCCAGCGCCACGATATTTCCCATATCGGTCTATCTTATCGGTTTTGGTCAAAATCGGTCTAAATCTTTCAAAAATCGGTCAAAATCAGAGCTTGGCGGTCAGAATCGGTCAAAAATCGGCCTTTGGCAGTGGTCGGTCAATGCCTGTCAACTTCAGATCTAGGGTTTTTTTTTTTGCTTTTTTTCCTTTTTCTTCTCTCCCCAGATTCACGCCCAATTTTCATAAAAATTATATACTTAGTATATTTTCTACATATACTTAGTATATTTTGTGTTACATATGTTGCATTTCAAAAATATAAATAAATTTCTTTATAATTTATGGTCTCCGCCGAGAAACCGATATATCGTCGCCAAGACCGATATGGCGCTTGGCGGGGGTCGACTGCCACGGTACCGCCGAGCGATATTTACAACCTTGGTTATCGGTAATACGAACGCAACCAATAACTATGTAGGTTGAGATCAAAATGGAAATGAGAAAAACAATAACCAAAAGCCTTAAAAATTCTNTCTTTATAATTTATGGTCTCCGCCGAGAAACCGATATATCGTCGCCAAGACCGATATGGCGCTTGGCGGGGGTCGACTGCCACGGTACCGCCGAGCGATATTTACAACCTTGGTTATCGGTAATACGAACGCAACCAATAACTATGTAGGTTG
Organism: Artemisia annua; assembly: GCA_014162995.1. NCBI lineage: Eukaryota > Viridiplantae > Streptophyta > Magnoliopsida > Asterales > Asteraceae > Artemisia > Artemisia annua. The sequence goes on from LBNU01017467.1 coordinate 20,524, forward strand.
AGATCAAAATGGAAATGAGAAAAACAATAACCAAAAGCCTTAAAAATTCTAGGCATGTTCTTTTTTATTGTCTGCTGACTTGGCGGGCTTCCGATATCCTAAAAAATCATATAAATACAACGAATTGAATAAAATTTACACTTTGCTGATGTCAATTTATAATTTTTCAAATTCTAATTATGATTTCGTTTGCAAGGTAGAGGTATAGAAACTAAGATCTTTAGTGGATAAAATGCCTTGGTGATAAATGCCAACTATGTTATGCACACTAACTATTTTGCGTAATATAAGTTTTGCGGTTCGGTTTTTGGTTTTCGGATATCCGAATATTGAGATGACCGTTTTATGTTAGACCCATTATTTTACGTAAGTTATTTAAATTCGGATATCTGAAATTTCGGATAACAATTTTATATATTCGAATATCCAAATATCTATTACTTTTAGAAAACTTTTTATTTGTTCCAAAACTGACAATTCATAAAACCCAAGTTTTTAATAAATTCTTGTCAATTGTTCATATATCCGAATACAAATATTTTTCGAACACACACAACCTAAATCAAGAAATCATATAATGTGAGTTGAATATTTTTTTGATGTATATAAAGATGAGATGTGCAAACGAAATAAAGAAAAACTAACTTTACGAATTTATTATAGTGTTAGTTAAATAAATACATGTTAATGCTCGCCATAACTTTAAAGATTGGACCTGGAAGGTGAAAGAAGATTAAAGATTCAATGTGGTTATATAAAGAAATTAGCAAATACAGAAACCAAATGTAATTACTCTAAACAGGGTATTTCTTAACTTGATCATTTTGATATGGAATCGACCCATATATAGCATTTTCTTCGCGTGAATAACTTTCTCTCGCTATTGGAGTATTACTTTGGTTAATTAACAGTGAGGGGTTTGGTGTTAATATACTTGCTCATTCTCTCCCAAAAAATAAACCCTTAACCTTGAACAAAAGAGCATTTTCCTCCGGTTAGTAGTCATTTTAAACATCGCTACAAATGTTGTTCAACAAAAGTTAGACTCAAAAGTTCAGTCAATCAATAAGAAAGTAGGAAAATGCTGTCAGCAAATGGATCAAAATAACGCAGACGGATAAAACGGATCATTTTAGGTTGGGATAAAACGGATCGTTTTAGGTTGGGTTAACAATCAGGGGCGGAGCTACGGAGGGGGCACGGTGGGCACGTGCCCCCTTTCAACTTTCCGGCGTAGTGTAATTTTTTCAAAGATTCTCATGTTTGTTGTCATTTTGCCCCCCCCCCCCCTAAAACCAAATAAATGAAGTAAAATGAGTAAACTTGAACAAAGAAGCTTTATGTTGGAAGGTCTAGTCTTGCCGGAAAGATAATGTCGCCGGAAAAATATGAGTGGGAAGAAGATGAAGTTCTTACAGAAGTTTTGTCAGTGGGAATGATAAAGGGTTTTTCCTTGTAAGTAGTAAGTTAAATTTGACTTTATGTGTGGGCGAGTGAGGGCCACGTTGTTTTGATATTTGCTTTTATAGAGTTCACACATGAAGTGCTAGTTTGTTGTTTGTTTTGCTATTTTCTGTATATACTTACCTCTTTCACAATAATGAGTTAATGACTGAGGTGTTTAACTAGTTTTTTTTGTCTTTTTTGTTTTCTTTCTTTCTTTTCTTTGAACATGTCTTTTTTGTTTTTAATTAGATTTATAGAAGTTAATTACGTTCAAGTGTCATTTCATTTGTCCACAAAAACTATTGCACCATTATGTACTGATATCAATGTTTTTAAAATAACTAATACTAAAGATTTTGTTTGGTTTTTCAATATTATCAAAGAATATAAGACATTTTATTTGTTAGAAAGAAAATGTATAGGTTAGTATGATAATGAATTAGACACAATATTACTCGATGTTCTTCGTTATAGTTATTTTTATTATTGTCTCAGGCTCGACCCGACCCGACCCAACCCTTACTTGTTGGGTTAAGTTTTTTCTTTATTGGCCCATCGTGAAAAAAAAAAAATGTTTTTGCCCCCTCTCCGAAAATATTCTGGCTCCGCCCCTGTTAACAATCCTAAAGCCCAAACACCTTTATATTGAATTTCATTAACTAATCATATATAGGATATCATTACACGTATTTTTATTAGCAATAATCCATTTTCTAAAAAAATAAATAAATTAAAAAAAAAAAAAAACACACTTTAAGACTGTTTGCCATAAAACTTAAATTGACTTGTTTCCAATTAAACAGGTTATGCATCAGTGACATTATACCAAGAGTGACATCATAACAAGTTGAATTTAAAGAACATATGATTCCTGAACTCACACAATAAAAAATCTTCCTACCTTCCCAAACAAGTCACATAAGATAAGTTTATCAAATTTATGAGTACAAGGTCGAGTTTCCCAAAATTTTAATTACCCGAAAGTTGTCTAGTCAGTATGAATTTGTAGTATTAAAACCACTCTAAGAGCAGGCATATCAATAACTCAGGTTATTCTTTAACTCAGCGCCACGTCAGCTTTAACACATTAACTTTAACTCAGAAAAAAAACACCCACATCAATAACTCAGCTTTAACACATCAACTTCAACTATTTTCAAATTCAACCCTCAACTAAAACTAATATTTCATTTAATAACTAATAAAACACAACTTATATTAATAACTAAAATTTAAACATACATTAAACAAACTACAGCAAACATTAAACATAAAATACGATAATTAAACATAAAACTACGATAATTAAACATAAAACTACGAACCAATAAAACGAATCATCCGACACATAGCCCTCGTGACTCGAAGCACTCGAATCGTCGTCACTCATTGGCACACGGTCTATTCCATTTTCTATTCGCCATGCACAACGAGCGTTTCTTCGAGCCTGTTTAGCTCGTACGTACTCCTCACGAGCTCTTCTCTCATCTTCTTCCTCTGCTTCAGCATGCATCACTTCTTGCATATCTTGCTCATACAGTTCTTCAGCAGTCAACGGACGTCTTCGTGCATTGGGTTGGTTTTGTGGTGCATTGGGTTGGTTTTGTGGTGGATTGTTTGCCGGTGGATTGTTGTTGTTGATCGGAAATATGGCTTCCGGTTGTTGTTGGAATACCGGAAATCTGGCTTCCGGTGGAGTGTTCACCGGTTCATTTGCTGGAAACTGCTGGGAGAAGTCGTGTTCACTTGGGATTGTTGCCCGAAGTCACGGTGACTTGGGAATTGTTGCCCGAAGTCACGGTGACTTGGGAATTGTTGCCCGAAGTCTTTGCGAGACATCGTTTGAGAATTATGTGTGAATTGTGTGAGAATTATGTGTGAATTGTGTGTGCAATAATGAGCTGTGAATGGGTCTTAAATAAGCTCATAATCCCACCCACGAATTTTGAATTTGAAACGTTTAAAATTATCCCGCCCATGAATTTTAAATTTGAAACGTTTAAAATTATCCCGCCCATGAATTTTGAATTTGAAACGTTTAAAATTATCCCGCCCACCAATTTTGAATTTGAAACGTTTAAAATTATCCTGCCCACCCATTTTGAATTTGAAACGTTTAAAATTATCCCGCCCACCCATTGTTTTGAATTTGAAACGTTTAAAATTATCCCGCTCAGGTTATGAAATTTGAATTTTAAACATTTATACACTCCTATATATAGCATACATTATCATACAATTTTTCACACACTTCACTTTTTAAAGAAATTCACAATGGCAAATCGTTGGTCTATTGAAGAAGAAAGTTTGCTAGCCGATATGTAACACCCCAACCCGACACTTCACTTTTTTTTGCCACAAACCGACACAAAATAATTCCCAGCCTTCACACGATCAATCAACAATCTTCACCACTGTTTTTCCTACCTTCCAGGACCATAAACACGTCCAGGAAAAATGGTATGGAGCCTCAGAAAAATCTCTAGCCGTCATATGTATTTTTGATGTGTTTTTAGGGTTATTTTAATTAGGTAAATATGGGAATTAGGAGAAACCATGTATTAGTAGGAGGGGAGGCAGAATTTTCGGCCAAATGAGTGGGATAAAATCAATTATACAGATTTTCTCACTTTCCATAATTATTTGATACTTATCCCTTAATTATATAAATTAAATCAAATATATACTTAAATAAAATAAAATTTGGCCAATGTAACCTTTTTAGGTGTGACATTTATTTTTAGTACGATTAATAATTATTGAAATGTTCATACAAAATATTTACGTATCATATATTGCCAATTACCAAGTTTTTAGGATTTATTTGGTGTTTATTTTATAAGTTGTGTACAAGTTTTAAGGTTTTTGGACCCGTTAGGTCACGTAACGTGCAATATTTGTTTTAATCCAATTTCACATTCCTGAGTTCATATGATGTTGTAGTAGCTCAAACATTATTTACTTGAAGTTACATGTTCATATTTGTGATCGCATAATAATCGTTTTTGATTTAGGGCTTATTTGGTAAACGTACACATTTCATCAAAATTTCAAATTCGAGGGCATTTTAGTAATTTAAACATGTTAAGAAATTGTGGGCTTTACAACTATCTCCCCCACAAAAGAATTTTCGTCCTCGAAAATGCAAAAGGTAAGGTGGCGAAACAAAACGAACGTGCACCAATCTATGAACAGAAAAAGGAGTAGTTAAACTCGCACCAATTCAGACTTAAGAATTTTAGCAAACAGAAAAATCTTGTTTCCCAAGACTTGATCTTAACGATTCAAAGGTAATTTCGGTTTCCCCAGAGGAGGCGCATCATACGGAATTCAAATCAAAAGAAATAACATACCGGCGTAACATATGACAATCGTATCCCTTTAAAAGATATTCAAAGGAAGATGTATGATTAGGTGGTTATTCCATTCGCGGCAAAGAAAAGAGTTGATCAGATGGGAATGTATCAAATGATAGCATCACGAAGATGACATATATAAGCCTAACTCTTCAGATTTTCCAATAGTTTCGTCTCTAATACGACTTTTCAAAGGTATTTTTCGTAACCGACATATCTTGATTCTCAGAATCTAAAGCTTCATGTTTTAACTCATAACCGATTATCATGAAACGGATCCATCGAATATGAGAGATGTATTACTTCGCTAAAATCAATATATATAATTATATTCTCTAAGAAATACGCTAGAAATACGTATTCCCGAGTCGTTCTGTGAAGGTGTGAATGGAAAATCAATTTCCGTATCGAAAACGTGTAGTGAATGTAAAAATTAAAATATATATGAGATTATAAGCTACGAAAAATGAAATAGCAATTAAACACACGTAATCAAGCAAATAGAATAAGCAAATAAGGCACGAAAATCCTAAAACGCAACTAAATTCCTAAATCGTACGAAATAAAATCCTAAAACGCGACTAAATAGTGAGATCCTAAATTAAAAGTCCTAAAAATGTATGAAACACTTTTCTAAGCTAAAAATTATAAAATAAAATTTAAGGAAAAAGAAAATTATTTTTTTTAGCTTTTTATTTGTTTATTACGATTTAAAAACTATTTAAAAGAAAATAAATGATTAAAAATGGAAAATGAAAAGTAAAAAATCTAGTTTTTTTTCTAAAAGTCAATTATGATGTAAAAGATAAAAAGAAATTGAAAAAAAAATTGAAAAGCTAACAAATAAGCTCGTATTAAGCTACCCAGTGGCTTTTAGCTTAAAAAGGAACAAAATTTTATCTATTAAATGTGGGGGATTATGACTGCAAGTCCTTCGGGCACTAATGGTGATGGTGTGTGGTGTTGAGGTTTACTATCCAAGGGGTCTGGGGCTCGAACCTTACCCAGACCCTTTTTACCAAATATATTTTTTTTTTATTTCTTTTTGTAGATCAATTAAACACTTAATAAGAACAAACTTTTGTAAAAGAACGTTTATTGAAAAGCTATTATAAGCTCAGATACAGCTTAAATTCTCAACAGATTACCAAAAACAAACAAAGCTTAAGTGAGTATGAAACTAGCAGTCAAATCAAATGGTGAACAAGCTGAACAAATAAGCACAGTGGTTCAAACAATGATCAAATATCAAAATATAGCAGTACAAGCTACTTCAATAACTATCAATATAAGCAAGAGCTCATTTAATGAACCAAATTAAGATCTGTGAAAACAGATGCAAACAGAAAAGCCCCTAGGTGCAGGACAGATATTAGCCAAATACCCTACTTTGAGCACAAGTTCAACCTAGCAAATGAGATCCAAATCCAATTATTCTTTTTGAATGTTGTTAACAAGCCACCAAACTACTCAAATCAACTTGCAAAAATTATTTTCAAACTGTTTTGAACACTAAAGATGATCTAGAAAAGCTGGCCAAAACTGAGTTCAATGCTTCTTTTGACTTTTTGATTTTTTCAAAACTTTGACTAAATTGACTTTAGATTAATCCTAAACTACTTATACTGTTATACTAAGCTATTATGAACCTAACTTAAGCTACACTACTAACTTATGTAACTATCACTAAGATTAACCTACCTAATACTACTCTATATTATCTGATATGAATGATTCAAAAGTACTTTGACTTTTAAGTAATATAACTACCTAAATGACTTACTACCTAATCTATTTATGCCTTATGTGAACTGCTTAGGTAATAAATTCCACTATTGAACCTCAATACTGCCTAGTGCAACTTAATCCAAACACCACTGAACTATACCTCTTACACTATCTCTAACTGATTTAAGCCTCAGATCATAGAAACACGGCTCAATATCAATCACATAACACTCTCAGGAACAAAATCAACACTAATTAGCATCAATTATCCACTACAATCCAATACCACAGATCTTATCAATTTTATGCAGTTAAAAACTCAAATCCAGCAAAGTAACAAGCAATGATCAAACAAACTCTCATATCATGAACAAGTACTGAATAACAACAAACTTAATCAATGAAACAGTAAATTTATTAAAACTAAACAGGTTATACTAATATTGAGTGGAATTGAAAAACTATGAGAACTCACAAATTTCTTCTCCCTCAGCACAAATTGAGGGAGTTCACTGAGCTTGCCTGTCCTTAGACAGGCTATAGGCATCCATTTCCCCTCCTAGACTATCACTCCAAACAGCAATCTCCATTGAACATGAGACAGTTGACTTTATTTGACTTTTTGTATTTGAGAGATTTAGTTCTGATTTACTACCTACAGAGATTCACAAGAGCTATGAAAAGCTAAAATGAATCTGAACTAGTGAAAATCTAGCTTATTGAAGCTAGGGTTTGAAAGAGAAAACATATTTTTGGTTTTTTAAGGTATTTTCTGATTTTTTTTAGATTTTTGATTTGATATAAACACAAATGAAATTTAGAAGATTATATAAGCTAATATTGATGATTATCAGCTACTGAAACAAAGGAAAGGCTTAAACCACAGTGATTAAGTAGATTGAGAATTCAAAAACAATAAGTAAAAACGAATTATGTGAAAAATAAACTAGTATTTCATTAAGTAAAACTGGATTACACTATTTGGAAACTTGAAAATACAATTGAGAACTAAAAATGACAGAGTAACACTACTCAATTACACACCCTAAACTGTGAGAAATAAGGGACTATATATATCTGAGCCAGGGGTCTTCATTAGGGTTTCTCAGGCTCCTTGGAAGCTCCTAGACCTTCTAATCTCGTTCCTTGGATCATGCTTCAATCATACGCGTAATAATGGCCCTTGGATCATGTGTCAGCTGCAAACATCAATCAAGTCACACGGATTGCTGAGGTGTCATTCTTCTGCGTGTGTCAGGCTTCTAGAAACATAGGTCAATTGTCCCAATTGCCCTTAATTGCTGTAAAATTGGACGAGGTTATTTCTAGGGTTCATGGTGAATAGTTGTTATCTGGGTAAATTGGGGAAAAAGGGTGGCGCGTTATTCAAACGGTATTTATTACCCCTTTGTTGACCAGTTGACTTGGGTTAAAGTGGAAAAGGGCCGGGTGTAAGGTTTTGTTTTTGGGCTGGTTTTTAGTAAAAAAGATATTGGGCTAGTGGGATTAGGAAGATTTGGGTTGGTTCATAATAGATAAAGAGTCCAATTTGGTATGTAGTATAGATTTAGGATTTATAAGATTTCAAGGACCAAACTTGTATACTCTGAAAATCCAAGGACTAATTCTGCCAAACTTCAATAATATCTTTCAAGGGCTATTTTGCAACTTTATGAATCTCCAAGGTTAATTTGACAATTTGAGCATAATAATGATCCATAATGAAAATTGCTTCCCGGTTTCGGCTCGTTAACGCTCTTTCCACTTCCCGTGCTCATTTTCGTTGGTTTTTCTTTCTTTTGTCCAATTTTGCAATATCCGTACCTGCAAATTCACAAACACAAAAACAACATATATTTGGCATATTTGGCTCGGTTTTTGGTCGTTTTGGTCTTAATTTGGTAAATAAAAGGTGTATGAATAAGCATACACCACGTATTTATAGCAAAACATAGGTGTAGCTCTTCATAGCAACAAATCAAATTCATATAGACAGAAAGTAAGTTGATCGATGACATCAAATGGCAGGAAGTTCTACAATGGAACTTAGGATTTAATCAATATATCGAAGTCAAACAATCGCGTGACGAGTATCCAAACGTATTAAAACATACGGCGAAAGGCAGATCAAACGTATAAATCGAGAGAACCCTAAAGTCTCACTATTCGCAGATTGTCGCAAATGAAAAAAGAAATCTAGGTCTCCACTAAGGCACTTCTCAAGATATCCTATGAACACAACAAGTGCACGTTATATGATGTAAGTATTATCACGTTGGCCAGACGTCATAATACTAGCATCATATAAATATGCCCTCATGATGGTCATACTTTATCTCAATCAGTGAAACAAATCTACAATCCACCTAACAGTCCAACTAACTCCTGGGTTAGCCCTATTCAAAGATCAATAATGAAACGACGTCGACAAAACAAACAAAGCTCAGAAAGACGTGACAAAATCAAACAATCATCATCAGTAAGAACATGTCGCTAAAGCTTCAATTCCTCCATCACAAAGTTCGTTTCAAGAATTTATCTCTTTAGAATCTTCTTATGTCCGAGTTGTCAGTCTTCATCCAGCTTCCTATCTGAGAGTGAAACGAAATCACTATCTTGAGTTTGGTTCCTCAAGCCTTCTGTAGTTCCTTCTTGGAATGTGACTGAGTAATGTGAATCTCTGGTACGGTTTTTAATCTCCTCATCATCCAGTCTGCTTCCACTCTCAATTCATCTTAGTACAACCAAGACGAATAGGGAAGTGAGACTGTATGTTCTTCATCAGCTCCAGGTTCGCCGTCTTGACCAGGCTCCTGCGTTCTGTTCGTCGACTCTTCCATCTTGCGAGGAATGTCATCAACTCTCCAGGGTATTCACCGTTGTTTGTCATCTTCAGGTTCTATCCAACTCCGTCTTTTACTAGAAACCTTGGTGGTTCAACAGGAATCATTTTTTTTGAAGGGCGGTTCAACAGTAATAATATCCGGGAAAACTCAGGGTGCCAAAATAATTCTCAAGATACGATTCATTCCTCGGTGTACACAATAGGTATAAGAGAACTTCATAACCGCGAAAGTAACGTACGAGTCTCTAGAGCAATAATGATAGCGAAAGTTCAATGATCGGAAATCATGGTAGAGGATTTTCAAAATAATTCAAAACACCAAAGGTGAGATATAGCATTACAATCGTCAGCATCTCGAATGCTTAAGCAATCAAAACTCATATCAGGATCAAATCGAAGTTGACTCTCCAAGGGAAGACAGGTTAACCTAGCAGACCTTTATCGTTCAGAGTGAAAGGAAATACTCTTATACTCGTGGTTAAACACCACCCGACTTCTCAGAGATGGAAGAGATGAGTATAACAAAGTCAAATAATGTCAGAATACTTACAGAGGATTTACCAAAAGCAAGATACGTACATAGAGTGCATCAAACACGTCATCGCCATGTAGATTCTCATAATGCTCAAAAAAGATGTCAAAAGGATTAACAAATAGATCAGGGATCGAGGATAAAGTCAAAATAGCGTTATGCATTACCATGCAATCTTAAATACCTTCAAACTTACTAGTGATAAACTTAGGTGGTGCAAAGATTTTTTATTTCCGAAAGGAGGATTCCAAAAGGCATAGCTAAACGCAAGGCACGAATCAGAGTAATGCAGAAGCAAAAGACACATGAGCAAAATCTTAAAGTCTACCCATTCCTTACTGGTCAAAACTTAGGTTCATATAGAGGATTCCTAAAGCAAGTTCTCAAAGCGGTTTTGTTAGGAATACAATTTTTGTATAAGAAAGATTCGGTCACCCCAGATATGATTAAGCATTGTTTAGCTCGTAGTAGTTACATTAGTTAGTTATACGTAGTTTAGAATTAGATTAGTTCGCTGAAGAAGGACGGGTCTTTACCCACTGTATACCTGATCCGCAGCCCAAGTGGCACGCCCTAGTGGCAAAACCCATGTATATAAACCCCTCTCCATCCTTGGAGAGGGTAAGCCTTCTCTCATAATCTCATTTCTTTTTTTTTGTTTTCTCTCTAAGGCTTTACTTCTTTCTCTCTCTACTTTCTCTCTCTAGAATTTCTTTCTTTCTTTCTTACCTTAAACGAGCCAACCACAAGTATATTTGTGTTTGTGATGTTAACTAGTATCCTACAATTGGTATCAAGAGCCATGGTTACATCCTAGGGATCATAGAACTTGTGGTGTATGGTTTGTTTTGGATTTCTACTAGTTTAGGGTGGTTTTGACTCATTTTGGTGCTCGTTTATGGTGTTTCTTGTGATCTTTCTTGTACTTCTAGGATTAGAAAGGTTAGATTCATCTAGTTTATCAGTTGTTTGGACCATATCTAGCGTTTGTGAGGTGTACGAATGGGTTTTGGAACCTTTTCTTGCCAGCGGTTAGCTCCACGTTAAAATATTCTTCATAGCGGTTAGTTTGGGTATTCAGCGGTTAGTAGTAGCGGTTAAGTACAAGTAGTGGAGCGAACATTACGCTGTACTCTGTACTGTATCAGCGGTTAAACTCCAGCGGTTTACTTTACAGTGGTTAGTTTGGGTATTTAGCGGATAGTAATAGCGGTTAAGTACAAATAGTGGAGTGAGCATTACGCTGTACTTTGTACTGTGTTAGCGGTTTATTCACAGCGGTTAACTACTCAGCGGTTAAGTCAGTAGTGGTTACTTTACTAGCGGTTACTCTGTCCAGCGGTTACTATTCCAGTGGTTAAGTATCAGCGGTTAAGTCTTAGCGGTTAAGTTTCAGCAGTCATTATATCAGCGGTTTACTCTTCAGTGGTTACTTTACTAGCGGTTACTCTGTCAGCGGTTAATTGTCAGCGGTTACTGTACCAGCGGTTTACCTATCTTAGCGGTTTTCCTGGTTGACTTTAGTAAAATCCCGGGAAAGAATTGATTTCTCGGTTTAAGTCACGTGTGTTGTAAAATCCCGTCTAAGACCTTGTCATCATGACTACTGTAACATCTATTGATGATATTCAAGCTGCTGGATCTGACACTCGACCTCCAATGCTAGAAAGAACGGACTATGAGTCTTGGTCACAAAGAATTCGCTTGTATTGTCAAGGCAAAGAAAATGGGGAAAACATTCTGAGATCAATTGATGAAGGGCCATTCCAAATGGGCACTACCAGAGATGTTATCTCCACTGGTGATGATGGGACAGTCACCCTTGGAATTGACAGACCTCGTACGTACAATGATCTGAATGAAGCTGAAAAGAAACGATATGATGCTGACATTCGTGCTTCAAACATTCTGGTACAAGGGCTACCAAAGGACATATACAAACTGATTAACTTCAACACTGAGGCCAAAGCTATTTGGGACAATGTCAAAATGTTACTAGCTGGTTCAGAATTAACAAAGGAAGATCGTGAGTCTCAGTTGTACGATGAACTCGAGCACTTTAAGATGAACCCTGGTGAAAGCATCAATGATTACTATGTCAGATTCCACAAGCTTGTGAATGACATGAGAATGACCAGAATGACAATGCCCAACATCCAACTCAACTCAAAGTTCGTCAATAACATATCGCCGGAATGGGATCGATTTTTCATGGCGGTGAAGCTAAACAAAGGTCTCAGAAACACCAACTATGAGCAACTCTATGCTTATCTACAACAACATGAGAAACATGCCATGTATGATCGTCAGCTAAGAGAAAAGTTTCATCCCTCAAATGATCCTCTTGCCCTAATCTCCAGTGCTCAAGGTTTCAACCAATTCTCAGCTGACTTAATCAACCCTCCAATCACTACTCAAGCAACACAGAATCAGTCAACTTTTGGGCAAGCCTCAATGCAATCAGCAAATGTCAAAACCAACTCACAAGAATCAGGAAATTCCTACATGGATAAGAGAATTGATAACCTCTCCAATCAAGTCTCTCTGCTGGTTCAACACTTCAGAAGCTCCCTTCATCAAACCAACAATCAACTCAGAACCTCATCTAATCCACGTAACCTTGCTGTTGTGGAAGATGGACGTGTTGTGGTTCAAGGAAGACAAAATGTCCGAGGAAATGCTCAGAACAGAATGGGAAATGGTAATCTAGGAAAAGGAAGACAAATCAAGTGTTACAATTGTGGTGGGCTAGGTCATATTGCAAGAAACTGCACTGAACCAAAACGTCCTCAGAACTCCGACTACTTCAAAGATAAGATGTTGTTGATGCAAGCACAAGAGAATGCTGTTAAATTGGATGAGGAACAGCTGCTCTTTCTTGCTGGTGATGAAAATTACAATCGTCCGCATCTCGAATGCTTAAGCAATCAAAACTCATAACAGGATCAAATCGAAGTTGACTCTCCAAGGGAAGACATGTCAACCTAGCAGACCTTTATCGTTCAGAGTGAAAGGAAATACTCTTATACTCGTGGTTAAACACCACCCGACTTCTCAGAGATGGAAGAGATGAGTATAACAAAGTCAAATAATGTCAGAATACTTACAGAGCATTTACCAAAAGCAAGATACGTACATAGAGTGCATCAAACACGTCATCGCCATGTAGATTCTCAGAATGCTCAAAAAAGATGCCAAAAGGATTAACAAATAGATCAGGGATCGAGGATTAACAAATAGACCATGCAATCTTAAATACCTTCAAACTTACTAGTGGTAAACTTAGGTGGTGCAAAGATTTTTTATTTCCGAAAGGAGGATTCCAAAAGGCATAGCTAAACGCAAGGCACGAATCAGAGTAATGCGGAAGCAAAAGACACATGAGCAAAATCTTAAAGTCTACCCATTCCTTACTGGTCAAAACTTAGGTTCATATAGAGGATTCCTAAAGCAAGTTCTCAAAGCGGGTTCCTATGTTCCTACAGTGGAAGCCTAATGGTCCAAAACTCACAGGTCATAGCCTAAGCTCTACGGATGTTGCATCCGCCGATCCAAACCTGTAGCTCTGATACCATAATTGTAACACCCCAACCCGAGAAGGGCTAAAGTGTAACATTATGGAGTCAAATCAGAACACAAGTGAAACGAAGATACAATTCTAATACAAAGCGTACAAAGGGTTACAAGGGAAAACAAAACAAGGTACAAGGTACAAAAAGGGCAATGATTGAGTCTGAAACAGTCAACAAAAGTCAACCAAGGGTTTGGTCAACTAAAGTCAACTATCAAAGGGCTCAATACACCAAGGATAGTATAGGAATTCCTCGGGTCGTTTAAAATCCCGACGAGGAGTGAATTGTGTCGAAAACGGAAATGAGATCGAGTGATTATGAAACGGGAATGGGAATGAGAGATTGATTGAGTATTCTATGAGAAAATTAAATGAAAACAAGTTAAACGAGCTAGATTTACAAAAACGTAAGGCTAAATTACTTAGAAACGTTTAAAAACCAAAAACGCGCGCTTATATTAAAATTAGCGTAAACGCGCAAAATAAAAAGTGAAATTTGAAAACTAAAAGGCCTACGAGAATGAAAAATACATTTTTACGAACCTAATGATAAAAGAAAATTTTTGGAAAAAGAAAAATATTTTTTTTT
>LBNU01017467.1:43909-65607 GCA_014162995.1 Artemisia annua
AAAAAAAAAAAAAAAAAAAAAAAAAAAAAAAAAAAAAAAAAAAAAAAAAAAAAAAAAAAATTACGAATAGAAACCACAACTGTGTTTCGACAAACGTATTGTAAGTTATAAGTGGTTGGTACTAAGTAGTGGCATCAAGGGCCGATTGCCCGATTGTAGGTTTAAAAGACAAGGAGTTGATCCTTGATCTTGTTGGCTGTGGTTCTTAATAACATGCTTGTTTTGGAACAAAAATGTTAGCTGAATCAAAATCGAAGTGCTCTTAGAGAAGACAAGGTCGAAAACATGTAAATTTACAAAAAGAATACGACGTAGCAATGACAAATAGAATGAATACCTTCTAGTGTACACGTTTATGTCAAAATAATTGTATCGACACTCTAAAAACCACGAAAATTCAAAATAACATTAGAGTAAATTTTGGCTTTATACCATGATATAGATATAAATTTGGTTACTACATGAATTTTTCTAAACCTATAGTTGCATTTTGCCATCCTTTTTATGTGTTAGTTGAGAGCCTATTTGGAGCGCAAGCTTATATCAAATAAAAATAAACTATTTTTAATAAAGATTTCGAGAGATTTAATAAAATAAACATATAAACTCTTAACATCAAAGTTACTTTGCTTATAAAAATTAGCTCCAACTCATCATACAAACTCCTAAAGTTGCAACTTTACTCACCCAATTACCCTATTACATAAAAATAGTGTGTGCACGTTATTACTTTATTGTAAAGAGGTTTTATGAGCTCAAGTGTTCCGGTATCATGAANCAAAATTTAAATTACTTAATAATAACTAATAACTATGGGCCTAATTGTGGACTAAATTCTGTAAACTTAATGGGTCAAGCATGCGTGACTAGCAGTATTAACCTATACTTATTCACAATGTTGCAAAAATCGTGAATCGGTACTGAGGCGGTCCGGGGCCGATTAGCGATTTTTTACCGATTAATCGGCCGATTTTCTTGACTCGGCCGATTAATCGGCCGATTTCCATAGAATTCTCTCCAAGGTCCTGAGCCGATTACCGATTAATCGGCCGATTCGGCCGATTTTTCCAACACTGCTTATTCAGGACCTTTTATTTTTCTCTAGTGTCAACGAATACTATCTTATTGCGAGTTCTTTATTTATGTTGATTTTCGGCAGAGACCAACAATTTCCGGAAATGAACAGAAATTTTCAGTGGTAGTCGCGTAAGAAAACAGGGAGACGTGACGGTGTAAGACCACCTAAACATAAAATCTAGTAGTAGTATTTTGGCGTGAAAGCTCGTTTCCATTCCAAACATCAAATTTGATGACGAATAATTTATTATTATGACACTATTCAATATCATTTGATAGCGTATAATCTTTTTAATCAAATTATCATAATTAATGGAGGTAGTAAACAAATTACAAAGATGAACCAATCAATATATCTAAGAAAATGGATTCAAGTATTCAACAAAGCAAAATGACAAAACAAAATCCACCCTATACTTTCTTATAGTTCAGGTATGGATCACTATCCTTATCCAAACACATGATATAATTTGGCAACACTTCCACATATGTGACTTCTCATAATAAGAATATTGCGATAACGTAACAACCACCACAAAGAAGCCTGGCTTTTTGACAACTTATTCATGATACAATAAAAGCAATAATTTAATCTAAGACGAGCCATAAATTTTGTCGAGTGAGTTTGAAACGTATCTACAATATTTGGTTCCAAAGGAAAGTTAATGATATTTCATACTAAAGTTGCACTAAAATTTCTGATTTTTTTTTTTTTTTTTTTTTTTAATTATTATTACTATTATTGTTATTATTTTTTTAAGAACGGCAACTAATTATCTTACAAATTGTACACCACAACTATCTCACATGTCCTAAGCAGGACTTGAACCTACATTTTGATACCTGCAGTGTTTCACTGTTTTGATACCCTCAGTGAAACACGAGTGACAACTTGTTTCACGAATGTGTGAACCTGTTAAAAGCATACCTTAACCTATTTAAAAACAAATTGCACAATCCACTTCATCTTGCATAGTGTAAAGTAAAAATGACACTATTTCTTTAGATAGAAATTTTGTTAATGCAGATATTTTGCGGACAATCTGTTGATGTAAATAAAGTCACGGCATAAAATGGAAAAAATGTCTTTAATAATTAGATATTTCATCCATCTTATATTAAATGTTCACTTTGACTTTTTGTATTTTTTATTGTTCAACTTTGACCTTAAATATTTTTATTTTGTAAATAATAGTTGATGAAAATGTATACAAATGAAAATATATTTAAAACCCAATCCATTCAAATATTTTGCATCAAGTATTATATAATACAAATAATAGAATTTAATGTCAAAGTTGAACAAGAAAGAATACAATAGATTAAAGTGGACATTTAATATGGGATGGAGTAATGTATCTTATAAGAAAAACTGCATACTTAATATAACAGTGGCAAGATTAGAAGTGTATGGATCATTTGCAAAGAGTCACCGCAATAACTTTTCGGGAAGATAAATTTGCAAGGGTTTATTTATGTCCATGTATTCTCTACTGAAATTATGTGCACAATGGCATATGTTAATGTGTAAAGTTAAATGAAAGTATGACATCGTCAAAAGTGAAAAATATGTCCAAATAATTTACCGCTTCAACTAATATGCATCTATTACATTTTTCTGATTAAATAAGAAAATCTGTGTCTATTGATTACACATCAAACATGTGGGCCAAGCAGTCGCATGTTAGCAAAACCTTATANTGACCTTTTATTTTTCTCTAGTGTCAACGAAAACTATCTTATTGCGAGTTCTTTGTTTATGTTGATTTTCGACAGAGACCAACAATTTCCGGAAATGAACAGAAATTTTCAGTGGTAGTCGCGTAAGAAAACAGGGAGACGTGACGGTGTAAGACCACCTAAACATAAAATCTAGTAGTAGTATTTTGGCGTGAAAGCTCGTTTCCATTCCAAACATCAAATTTGTTGACGAATAATTTATTATTGTGACACTATTCATTCATTTGATAGCGTATAATATTTTTAATCAAATTCTCATAATTAATGGAGGTGCTAAACAAATTACAAAGATGTACACCAATATACTTATCTAAGAAAATCAATTCAACCAAGCAAAATGACAAAACAAAATCCACCCTATACTTTCTTATAGTTCAGGTATGGATCCCTATCCTTATCCAAACACATGAAATAATTTGGCAACACATCCACAAATGTGACTTCTCATAATAAGAATATTGCGATAACGTAACAAACACCACAAAGAAGCCTCTGGCTTTTTAACAACTTATTCATGATACAATAAAAGCAATAATTTACGCTAAGTTCGATAATAGACGAGCCACAAATTTTGCCGAGTCTGTCTCATAAATTGTACATCACGACTATCTCACATGTTATAAGCAGGACTTGAACCCACGTTTTGATACCCGCAATGAAACACGAGTGACACCTTGTTTCACGAATGTGTATGAACCTGTTAAAAGCATACTTCAACCTATTTAAACACAAATTGCACAAGGGACAAGGGAACAAAAACTGATAAAACTGTTATACTGCAAACTGGGGGGACAAAATGAATCTTTTGTACCTTAACCCCCTTATGTTACATCAAAAGGGCGGGGATAACATAATCCACAATCCACGTCATCTTGCACAGTGTAAAGTAAAAATGACACTATTTCTTTAGATAGAAATTTTGTAATGCAGATATTTTGTGGACAATCTGTTGTTGCAAATAAAGTCACGACCTAAAATGGAAAAATGGCTTTAATAATGATATATCTTATAAAAATAATTGTATAATTTTTTTTTTATTATTTTTTTAATATTTTAAGAACGACTTGTTAGTTATTAGTGGTTCAGGTAGCAGTGACATCCAGTTGGACAGTATGCTGACCCTGAACTCCGCCTGTACTTCCTCCTATTCCGCCTAAAGGGTAAAAGTTCCGGGTGGGACTCGAACTTGAGACCTATCCTAACCAAACCTCCCCTCCCCAAGCCTCTAACGAATCTTGGTGGCCAACTGATAACGGTGGCAAGATTTGAAGCGGTATTAGATCATTTGCAAAGAGCCGCCACAAATGATCATTTGCAATAACTTTTAAGGGCCGTGCCAAAAACTCTCAACTAGTAAGATTTGAAGCGGTATTAGACATTGTTAAAAGTGAAAAATATGTCAAATAATTTACCACTTCAATCTATTACATTTTCTGATTAAATAAGAAAATCTGTCTATTGATTACACATCAAACATGTGGGCCAAGCAGTCGCAGCATGTTAGCAAAACCTTGTACTATTAAATATCTATCTAAACAATGTATTAAAATTTAAAAACAACAGACAAGAACAAGATTGGGATTTAAATGCCTGTATAATTAAACTATTGATATACAAAACCAGAACCAACCAAACATTAAGAAGAAAATGTTAATACAATAATTGACACTTCCATAAAGAATCTGCTAACTCATCTAAAATCATCTTTATTCCGCGACGACCCATTTTTACAAGCGTCGAACCAACGTCTCTATGTTGGTAAAGAACCACCATGAGCGAATAAAAAAAAAGGAAAAAAACGCTACACAATGCCCTATCCAATTTCTTTGTCACTATACAAGGTAATAACAAGAAGAAAAAAAAAAACAGAAATTAGAACCCAACTAATGACACTTCTACGGAAAACAAGAAAAGGTCAACCCTGGCGCACCATAGTGTTCCCACGGCTCGAACCCATGACCTCTTGTTTTGTAAAATTAAGGAAAGAGCAACCTGGTAGACATGCACATTGAAAGCGTTAGTACTTGGTACATAAACTCAAAAATGTAAAAGGAAAGAATCCAATACTTACTTTTATGATCATCTGTACATGGGATATGTTCTTTTAGAGAAGTCGGCAAGTTTCGGTTTGAAGTTGGTGTTTGAACTGGTTCTTGGCTTGGTGATGGGACCAGTAACCATGGGCAGATAAAACCCTGTCTAGGAGTTCCTGAGGCACCGGCTCACCTCTCCTTTGCTGTGGTGATATTCTTGCCGTGTGCACCAGTGTTTTCCACTTGTCCTGCAATACAGAACCCGCATCAGCAAGATTCAATTCATGTACAAAACAAAATTTATATTGAATCATATATACCTTCAAATCCACATAAGTCCGGTGCTTTGCGTCATCAAAAGCACGGATTTTGACATCACGCCATCTAAAGGTACAAAATGGTAACCGTCAAATTTAACATCAGACGATCGCCTTTTCAGGAGTTATATTATAGTGAAGATGGTGTCTATTGAAGAATACCTTCCTGTTCCAAGCCTTTCAACGGCTTCAACTAAGGCTTCCACTTCAGAAACAGAAAATGGACGACGAATCCTGCGTTGTCCCACCTCAGCTCGTTTGAATTTCCTCACTGGACCCACAGCCAGTGCACCCGCATTCATGGATGGAACTGTGACCAATGCCCTTGAATCTACTGACATGCCATGATCACTTTCCATTATGTCCCTAGAATTTGTCACGGGAGAATCTGGAGCCTTCTGCTGGATTACTAATTGATTAGCTACAGTTGGAGGTGGTGGAGAGTACCTGATATGAAAACATTATACGGTTATTAGCTACAGATTGACTAAAGTTAGAAAAGGTTAATTAAAATTACATGTACCTTGATAATGGCTTAGGTCTAGCGGTTAGCGGGACAATGGGCAGATCTTCGACTTGTAATTCGTTAGACTCCAAGGTGAAACCAAGAGCATCTAGTACGTTATCATGGCATATACCCGTTTGCAACAGTGTCTTATTATCATCCCTGATTCTCTTTCCCTGAAGCATCACGCCTACATGTAGCTCGCCACTAAATATAGCAGTCACAGCCTCCATAACGGTTCTCTATAACAGATTTACATAAGTCAAAGTCAACCCTTAACTATAAATCAGATCAGACTGACAAAAAGGTTATACACTTACCTTTAAAGAACTAACAGTTGCTGTTTCGGGTATTTCAATGAAAAACTCAGGTACCTTAAAAGACTTGATCTTGAGTTTCACTGTTTGAAACAAAAAAGTCAATTAATTTCTAATTTAGAAGAGTAGATACGTATATTGGCATTACAAGGATTTTATTTACCATGTGAATCGTGAACTGCACTCAAACTGGAACCGTCTTCAATAGAGTCAGATTGGTCGTTGGATATGGAAGGACTATCAAATTGATAAAGTCTACGCTTTTTGAACGGATAATCCCTTATTGATCTTTGATATTTATAGCAACTATTCTTGTTACGATACATATCTATAACAACATTTAAACATTTCAATTCAAGAAACTGCAAAGAAACACACAATTTAATCATGGTTTTATCATGATAACTCACCAGTGTTTGAGGCGGCTCTCCACTGTTTGTATGCTGATAACCTCCTAATTCGTCGGTCACCAATGCGAGGTGGTGCCCTAAAGGGTTTGTTATTTAGGGTGTGGGACTGAGTGTGCCCACAAGATTTTTCATCATCATCTCTAATAACTAACTTTAAATTACAATCTACATTATTAACAACAGGAGGTTTCCCATTTTCAGGTGCCTCATTTATTACTTCTTTATTGTTTGTACCCTCTATTTTAAAATCAGAAACCGTTATACCAGAAGCTGATCCAGAAAAGGTGTCCCTAACCGGAGCTTTAATGATCTCGGACACAAAGAAGCTCTTATTGCAGCTTTCCTGATCACAAACATTTGCTTTTAGATAGTCGATTTCAGTCTTCACCATAGAATCCTTGACCACTTTGGATTCCTCTCGATTTATCTTATCAGCAGAATCGTCACCCTCTGATAACTTACCAGCCACAGTGGCTAACAAGTCGAATGCACACATTTTGTTATGATCCTCATTCTTCTTCCAAGACGGAACTCTCTTCTGAAACGAGTTGCACAAAGAAGAAAAGGTTAATAAATAACTTTGGTAATTTTGGAGAAAATGTGGAAAACTAACATTTACCCTGGCTGATCTGGGAGCCCTAGGAATCGGAGGCACCTGATAACCGTTAAATCCATATTCTAACATCTTTTGCAACACCATATCTTGTTATCAACAAACTTAACAACACTTCACACCATTTATCTCGATCTTCAAAAAAAATCTACAGGATTCAATAACGAGACTGGTAAATAATAAATTGGCAATGTAATACAAATCAAAAAACATACTATAGTTACTACATTGCATACTAAAAGACCAATTGAATAAAGATCGATATCCCTATATTTCATGTATTCACTAAAACGCAATTATATTAAGATTTAAGATCTTTGTTATTAGAATTAGGCAGCCTAACATGATTAAAAAAAGATCTAACACCTAAAGTACTAATACAAAAAATTTCCAAATTCAGAGTATTTAACAGAACCATAAAACATATGCAGATCATCAACAATAATAGTAAAATTTAAAAAATAAAAAAAATAATAATAATAACAATGAAAATATTTCTTTTAAAAAAAACACTATGAATCTGAATTCTGACACACATGATTCATAAAAAGGTAGGGCACATAAAAAGATTCAACATGAAAAAAGAATCTAAAAGTTAAAAGAAAAAAAATTATATATTTTTTTTTTTTTTTTTTTTTTTTTTTTTTTTTTTTTGAAAATTGGGAATTGAAGAAATGAAAAAAGGAGATAAATAATTCAAAACCCTCACACCAAATAAAACCCTTAGAAAAAATGATCAAAATTATATAGATGCACAGTAAAAAAAATACAATTATTCTAAACCCAAAAGCAGATCAATTTAGAAAGAAACCCCATGATCATCAAACACCAAAATAGACAATTTTAAACAATCCAACACAAATAAAAATCATAAAGATCAGATCAAATCCATCAAGAACAAAAAGTAACAATTTTTTTTTCTTCTTCTTTTTTTTAAGATAATGCTTGTTTGGTTGTCATAAATTTGGAGGGAAATTCAAGAAAATCCTAAAAAATTAATAAAAAAACAAAAACAAAAACTTTAATCAAGAAACAAATCAAATCACTAACCTTAGAAAAACCCAAAATCAGCAACAATTAATAAAAACACCTTCAAGATCCAAACTTTATAACCCAATTTTACAATACAAAATCACACAAACAAAACCCAGAAACCCAAATCACAAAATTCACATCACAAAAAAAAACCCATAATAATTTTTATAAAAAAACAACCAACCTTAAACTATGTTCCTTTTCTTTATGTGATGTGTTTAAGGACGAAATGTTTTGTTGTTGTTGTGTTTTTTTTTCTCTCTCTAGAAATTTATTTGAAATGAACACAAAAACCCTTTGAAAACCACCCAACCATTTGGTCATAAACCCTGTAAATAACTGTTTGACCTTTGTTACCGGATGTATCGGTTAAAAAGACTTGAGTATTACCGGTTACAGTACCCTATAAGACCGCTTCAATGCAATAACTACTTTTCGGATTTTGACACGTGTAAAGGTGTATTCAATCAAGTGGTGTTTAGAGGGTTAGCCAGATCGAGAAAAACGTTGGGTCACCAACAAAGCAAGGCTAAATTTGTAATTTCATAAACTATGTTTTTTTTTTTTTATAAAAATTTTTGGGTGTGGATTCATTTGAATTTTGATTTCTATATTTAGACAAGTTAGTCCTAATCTTGTTTATCACATTTTGTTTTCAAGTACTTTTTATATGAACAAAATAACATAATCACAAGTTTTATGAAAAGTTTAATGGCTTTTCAAACTAAACAAGAAGCATTTAATTGTATTTTTTTGGGTTTTTGCATATATATCCTTCCGAAAATGCATATTGCATATATATCCAAAGCATGCATAAAAATCATTATGCTATATGTATCAAAAATTTATAAAAAAGATATATATGCAATTATTCATTTTGGGAAAGATATATATGCAATTCTGCTTTTTTTTTTTTCTTTTTTTTCTAACTTTTAAATGATGTTGCCACAAACTTTGGTATCTTGTGGCTTTAAAAAACAACATTTAATGTGTATAAGTTCAAAATAGTAACTAGCATGATAAATGCAACTAATGTCATACATGGAGTGAAATTATATAATGAGATTGAAGAAGTCATTTCATTTTTTTTATGAAATTATATAAATGCAACTAATGTCATACATGGAGTGAAATTATACTCTGTTTCGGCATAAATAGTGAGAGTATGTTCGAACTTTATCAATGTCTTCAGTAAACTGGGTCGTAACTAGTAATTTTCACTTTCCATGTACGATTTTTTTTTATAGTTCAAAAGTCATCGGAGTAATAACGGTAAACTTGCAAGGATGTCAACATGTATTTGATGTGGCCCATTTCCGCAAGGGAACGTTGCCGTAGTATCGTCCCGACCTCGCAATTCTTATCTAGTTTGGTGGAGTTATCATAACATTCTAAAAGCAAAATGTTTTGTTTGAGTGTTACATTATGTGTGTGTATTTGATACGTGTCCGACGGTCAATATGTGTTTTGTGGCAATTGACAACGTAACACCAGTCGTATCTTAGCCTGCCATTGAGTGTCGTTCTATTCACTTCATTCCCATTGCTATTTGAGTAAATCATGTAAAAATTATCGATAGCGAACAATTGTCGTTAGTTTTTCACAAATCATGTAGCCATTTGGTAGTTTACTCTTTGAAAAAGACATGACCACCTTGTTAATGTTTTTCTAATCCCATTTAAATTACTACAAGTATAGTACAATTTAGAAAGTTACACATCTCTATTACAACATTTAATCACAATATGTCAATAAGTTCTTGCTAGTATAATATTGATTTTTATGATCAAGAATGGGAGGAATACCACGTAGGAAAAAAGTGTAGTTTTACGTGGCAGGAAAACGATTCGCTATTGGATGCTTTATTCTTTAGTATTATCCTTTTTTTCTTCTTCATAAAATGGATTGAGTAAGACAGGCGATAAGGGTTTAACGGAGGAGAAATAGTTACGCGTGTCGATAGGATAGATCAAGAGAGAACTAACGCCGTTAAGAAAGAGTGTGAACAATGAGTATTTTTGTTTAGACAAAATTGCATCGTTCGTCCCTAAAGTTGTCAACTTTTGCGCGTATCGTCCAGTGGCGTAGCCAGGAATTTGTTTATGGGGGGGGGGGCCAAATATTTTTAAAGGACATCAACAAGTTCTTAAAAAACATCATAATATATAACT
Source organism: Artemisia annua (assembly GCA_014162995.1). Classification (NCBI taxonomy): domain Eukaryota; kingdom Viridiplantae; phylum Streptophyta; class Magnoliopsida; order Asterales; family Asteraceae; genus Artemisia; species Artemisia annua. Next base: position 54,128 of record LBNU01017467.1, read on the forward strand.
ATGTAAAAATGTTGCAACAAATTTGTTCATTTAGCGCTTTAGTTGCACACGGCGCTCATCCGCATCATTAAAATCATCTAAAAGCGAATCTAAACTAAAATCCTTAGTTATATCTTTCTCAATGTAAAGAACTAGACTATCAGAAATAAAATCATCATCCATTCTGTTTCGGAGTCTATTTTTCACAATCTTCATGGCTGAAAATGCACGTTCAGTAGTTGCAGTTGACACCGGGAGAGTCAACACAAGTCGGATCAATCTGTCAACAAGATAATAGTGACTTGCTTTTCCTGACTGTGCTAAGTCTTGACATAGTTTAGCAATTGATGATGATTTTTGTAAGAGTGAATGATTCTTGACATCAACTTCAAAGTGTTTCAACTGAAATTCTAAGCCATCTATATCTTGTTCAGTAAAATCAAGAAAGTAGTATTTCCTTGCAAGTTTGCAAATAGAATCCACGTTAAAAGACTTATAACCATCCCTTGGATCTAAAGCAGCGGTGAGTTGTAAAAGCTCCACAACTTTTTCATTAAANTTGCAAGTTTGCAAATAGAATCCACGTTAAAAGATCTATAACCATCCCTTGGATCTAAAGCAGCGGTGAGTTGTAAAAGCTCCACAACTTTTTCATTAAACCTTGAATCAATTTCTTGTAACTGAAAATCAATTGCTTCATTGAATATATCAAAATGGAAGTGATGCTCATTAGTAATATGATCTCGCTTCTTGCTTCCCCTCCCTTCAAAATAAGGAGCATCAAAATTAGGAATATCAATTTCATGCTTCTTACAAAAGTCAACGACAATTTGAAGAAGAAAACCCCATTTGTTATCTCTGAAATCAGCAATCAACTCTTTTGTACTGGATACCATTGTGATTGCACTTACAATGTCTTGAGACTTCTGTTGCAAAGCTTGACAAAGAACATCAGCAATTCCCAATACTTGTTTCATCATATGTAAGATGAAAACAAACTTAAAAGATGTCATTTTTTTTAATGTCGTACTAGCATCACCTTTCGTTTTGTAGTTAGACCCGTTTCTTTTAATGTTCTCTAAAACGGTACAAGTTGGATTGTACATTCGAAGAAGACTACTAATAGAATTTAGATGTGAGCTCCAACGAGTATCTCCCGCACGTTTTATAGTACCAATTTGATTAGCCCCTTTACCTGTTTCAATTTCACCAATCTCTACCATTTGTGCAATTTCAACAGCTTGGGCAGCTTGTAACTCATCATGGCGTTTGCAAGAAGCACCAACAGCATTCACAATAAAAGATAAATCTGAGAAAAATTCATGTACAAAGCGTACCTCTCTAGAAGATGCAACCAAAGCAAGCTGTAATCGATGAGCCATGCAATGTATATAATAAGCACATGGACATTCCTTGAGGAATAATGCTTGCAATCCCTTCCATTCGCCTCGCATATTACTAGCTCCATCATATCCTTGTCCACGAATATTCTCAATGGGAAGATGATAAGAAGATAAGGTTCCACATATTGAAGAATATAAAGTGGCAGATGATGTATCATCCACATGTACAAGATCAAAAAACCTCTCTTGTATGAACCCTTTAGTATCAACAAACCGAAGAACAATGGCCATTTGTTCTTTCTTACTCTAATCACTTGACTCGTCCACAATTATACAAAATTTAGAATCTCCGATATCTTGAACTATCTTTTTTCGCACTTTCTCAGCAATTAGNCCGAAAATGCATATTGCATATATATCCAAAGCATGCATAAAAATCATTATGCTATATGTATCAAAAATTTATAAAAAAGATATATATGCAATTATTCATTTTGGGAAAGATATATATGCAATTCTGCTTTTTTTTTTTTCTTTTTTTTCTAACTTTTAAATGATGTTGCCACAAACTTTGGTATCTTGTGGCTTTAAAAAACAACATTTAATGTGTATAAGTTCAAAATAGTAACTAGCATGATAAATGCAACTAATGTCATACATGGAGTGAAATTATATAATGAGATTGAAGAAGTCATTTCATTTTTTTTATGAAATTATATAAATGCAACTAATGTCATACATGGAGTGAAATTATACTCTGTTTCGGCATAAATAGTGAGAGTATGTTCGAACTTTATCAATGTCTTCAGTAAACTGGGTCGTAACTAGTAATTTTCACTTTCCATGTACGATTTTTTTTTATAGTTCAAAAGTCATCGGAGTAATAACGGTAAACTTGCAAGGATGTCAACATGTATTTGATGTGGCCCATTTCCGCAAGGGAACGTTGCCGTAGTATCGTCCCGACCTCGCAATTCTTATCTAGTTTGGTGGAGTTATCATAACATTCTAAAAGCAAAATGTTTTGTTTGAGTGTTACATTATGTGTGTGTATTTTATACGTGTCCGACGGTCAATATGTGTTTTGTGGCAATTGACAACGTAACACCAGTCATATCTTAGCCTGCCATTGAGTGTCGTTCTATTCACTTCATTCCCATTGCTATTTGAGTAAATCATGTAAAAATTATCGATAGCGAACAATTGTCGTTAGTTTTTCACAAATCATGTAGCCATTTGGTAGTTTACTCTTTGAAAAAGACATGACCACCTTGTTAATGTTTTTCTAATCCCATTTAAATTACTACAAGTATAGTACAATTTAGAAAGTTACACATCTCTATTACAACATTTAATCACAATATGTCAATAAGTTCTTGCTAGTATAATATTGATTTTTATGATCAAGAATGGGAGGAATACCACGTAGGAAAAAAGTGTAGTTTTACGTGGCAGGAAAACGATTCGCTATTGGATGCTTTATTCTTTAGTATTATCCTTTTTTTCTTCTTCATAAAATGGATTGAGTAAGACAGGCGATAAGGGTTTAACGGAGGAGAAATAGTTACGCGTGTCGATAGGATATAGATCAAGAGAGAACTAACGCCGTTAAGAAAGAGTGTGAACAATGAGTATTTTTGTTTAGACAAAATTGCACCGTTCGTCCCTAAAGTTGTCAACTTTTGCGCGTATCGTCCTTTATCTTCTTTTTTTTTTTGCATTTTCGTCCCTGAACTCTTCAATATTCGCGCGGTTGGTCCTTTTGACAAACGGACGTGAGACCCTTTCCGTAACTGACGTGGCACGTATGGGTATTTTTGTCATTTCACACACGACCCTTTCCAAAAATGTAGCTCGTTTGCGTATTTCGTCCCTAAAAGCTTTCTATAAACGAATCTTCGATTCGCTTTTGCTGAAATTTACCTTTTCCAAGAAAGCTCTGCAAAAAAATTTCCCGCCCAATCACATCAACATAAAATCATAGAAGTCTCGAAAATCGTCCGACAACTCTGCCAAGAATGGCGTCTCTAACAATGTCCGCACCGACATGGAAGATGCGCAAAAGAGGAGACAAGGTTCCAGTTGGAGAAGGAATGTGAGAAGGAATATGGTAATGAGTTGAAATGCAGTTGGTTTGAGATTATTTTGCTCTTAGCTTGTGTTTATATATGTTTATGTACTAACTAATTAGGGTTTATGTTGCAGAATTTGATCGGAATTTATTCACCATACGGATACACCACGGAGGTGCATTTGTGCGTTTCCCTGATAGGGATTACGTGGGTGGTGCTGAAGACATCATTGATAGGGTGGATATTGACGTTTTCTCTGTTTTTTACCTAGACCAAATGGTGCTACAGTTGGGCTACACAGGTAAGAATGAGCCTCTGTTTTATCACTATCTAAGTCCAATGAGTACTTTAGACCACGGCTTGTTTCCCCTGTCATGTGATGATGATGTTAGATGTTTGAGTTATCTAGTGGATGGTTTCAAGTTGATAGAGGTGTACATTGAGCACGGTTGTTCTAGGGTTACGGGCAAAACTAGGGCAATAATAGAGGAACTTGTGTCTAGTACTCCACCTAGTGCCCCTAAGGTAAATAAACATCGTCAAATGTTGTCCCTGACATGGCCTGAGAACACTGATAATTTAGCACTTCCAGCCAAGTCAACTCAAGGTACCCATTTTACACAATTGAGTTTGATTGAATGTGGTGATAACCAAAACAATGACCTTCCCCACATTGATTCACAGTTTGGAAGTTTAAATTTAAGTTTCACCCCAGTTGAACCTGCTAGTAAGGAGGTTGTTTCAAAAAAACTTGATGATATAATTAGGATGATGGAGTTTGATGAGAATGAGTTGGATGTGGCTCCTTCATTTAGTTATTTGGATGCCATGAATGTCGACACAACTAGTGGATTAAGTCATGATGAACAATTTGGTATTGGTGACCTGGACTTAAATCTAGGCTTGCCTGTTAACCTAGATGATCCCCAAACAGAATTGCAAGGAGATGATGGTGCAGGGGCACAAAAGGTTGAGGTTGAGGAGGGTGATGGTGCAGGGGCAGAAGATATTAAGGTTGAGCAAGGTGATGGTGCAGGGGCAGAACCTGTTGAGGTTGAGCAGGGTGATGGTGGGGCAGAAGATGAACAGGTTGATCAGGGTGATGGTGCAGGGGCACAAGAGGAGGTTGAGTAGGTTGAGATTCATAATGTCAGTGATAGTGATTATGATGGAGGCGCAAGTGACAATGGAGGTTCAAGTGATGAAGAAGAGGCTGCAGTTATGAATGATGAAGGGCACACTGGATTTGAGCCTTGTGTGCAAGTAAATGATTTTCAACTAGCAAGGAATACTCCTGATGACAGTATTGGCAACGGCAGTGGTGATGAGGTAAGTAAGTATAGACCAACTGGGAATAAAGCTTATGACAGCATTGGTCACTGCAGTTTAGTTGGAGATGATGTTGTAGGTCCAATAGAAGCTGTTAGTGTTGAAGGTTTTGAGAGTGATCCGGGTTCTGAAGGTGAACCAGATTTTGCTGTTAGGAAACAGATAAGGGATCTCCGAAGAGCAATTGCAGCTGACATGTCAGATAATCATGTTATGCAGTATTATTTTTTCAGTGGACAAGACTTTTCAACCGCAGAAGAGGTGAAGGAAAGAATATACATGCATGCAGTTGAGACCAGGAGAAATTTGAAGTTGGTCAAGAATGATGGCCTTAGGATAAGAGCTGTATGTGATAACCAACTCCCTGTGTTTACGGAGTCAGTCTTAGGTGGGCCAACAGGCCCAAGTGTGGCTACAGGTGTTGGGCCTAGTGGATCAACAGGCCCAAGTGTGGCTACAGATGATGGGCCTAGTGGATCAAGTGGCCCAGTAGGTAAAGGGAGGAAAAGAAAGAGCAGAGTTGTTGGAAGCTCTGTTGTTGAAACGGTGTGTAATCAATGCCCCTGGGTGTTGTATGTAAGCAAAGACAAGGTTAGCCAAAACTGGATAGTTAAGACACACAAAGACAAGCACACTTGCCTTCAATCAAGGGAAATCAAACACTGCACTTACAAATATTTGGCAAACAGGATATATGACCTAGTGAAGATTAACCCAGAGATCCCTGGAAAGGCTGTTCAAGACCAGCTCCAGCGTGAGTTACGTCTTCAGGTTTCTATGACAAAAGCATTCAGGGCCAAATCTAAAGCGGAAAAAGATGTTGCAGGTGATCACAACCTGCAGTATACGATGCTCGGGGACTATATTGGTGAATTGTTGTCTACAAACCCGAATTCAACTGTGAAGCTTGCAATCGACAGAGAATCTGCTAACCCTAGTGAGCCAAGAAGGGTGTTTAAAAGAATCTATGTTTGTTTGGGAGCGTTGAAGGAAGGTTTCAAGGCTTGTAAAAGAGAATTGTTGGGTTTGGATGGTTGTTTCATGAAAGGTCCTTATCCAGGACAAGTGTTGGTTGCTGTTGGACTTGATCCTAACAATGGAATTTACCCATTGGCTTATGCCTTGGTAGAAGCTGAAAATAAGAGTTCATGGTCTTGGTTCTTGATGTGCTTGGGTGATGACATAGATCTAGGCCCTAGATCTAATTTCACATTCATTAGTGACAGACAAAAGGTTAGTAACATGCTCCCCTTACTTGAATTGTTGAATACAACACAATATGATTTATTATTTTGCTAACTTGGTTGGTTTGTGCAGGGACTCATTCCAGCCTTAAAATCTGTATTCCCAAATGCAGAACACAGATTTTGCTTGAGGCACATTCATGAAAACATGAAGCAACAGTTCAGTGGATTGGAATATAAGGAAGCTTTGTGGAGATGTGCATCTGTTACAACCCTGGCTGGTTTTGAAAAGTGTATGCAACATTTGTTGGTTTTGAAGAAGGAAGCGCATGATTGGTTGAGGAATATACCAGCTGAACATTGGGCCAGATCTCATTTTTCTGGTAATTCTTTTTTTGCCTTTAAAAAGTAAAAACGGTTCAATAGCAGCCATTTATGTCATTTAAGTGTTTCATATGTTCGTGTTATAGGTAGAGCAGTTACAGATTTATTGATCAACAACATTTGTGAGGTCTTTAACGGTAAAATTGCTCCAGCAAGAGACAAGCCAGTCATCACACTTTTAGAGTACATGAGGGAATACTGCATGAAGAGAATAGTAGCTGTACAAGATGTAATTGAGAAAACTGATGGTCCTCTAACCCCAACTGCAACTAAAATACTGGCAAAGATTAAGAGCGAGGCTGAAACGTTGCGGGTGATATGGAATGGAGGAGTTAAGTATCAGGTAACATGGGAATGGGGTGATCAGTGTGTTGTGAATGTTCAGGATAAGGTGTGTTCATGCAGGAAATGGGAATTGACCGGGATACCATGTAAGCATGTTGTTGCAGCCATTTGGAATATGGGACTCAATGGCATGCAAGTTGGACCTCCAGAGTCGTGGGTGCATAGCTGTTATTGGTTGACCACATGGAAGGAAGTATACTCCCACTTAGTAGAACCAGTTAGAGGAAGCAACTATTGGGAGAAGACCACCCATGCAACAGTGTTGTTGCCACCAAAGCATCATGTCCAGGTTGAAAGACCAAGGAAGAAGAGAAGAAAGTCTAAGTTTGAGGATGCTCCGACTGTGAACAATGGAAAACTGACCAAAAGGGGCAGAGTTATTACTTGCGGACTATGTGGTAAAGCTGGACACAACAAGACTACATGCAAAGGACAAGGACAACTTCCTACAAAAGGTATTAATTAGATTCTCAGACTTCAGTTTTCTCTGTTAAAAATTTTGGTCCTTTTTTGAACATGTGTTGTTATCTAGGTCTAAAGAAAGCTGGAGCACGGAAACGTAAGGGTAAAGGGTCTGCTCAAGCTGTTCCTAGTTCAAATGTGCAAGGTGGAGATGTACCTTCTCAAGCTGGGCATAGTTCAACAGTGCATGGTGTAGATGTAGCTTCTCAAGCTGGCCCTAGTTCATATGTGCAAGGAGTATCTGGTGCCTCTCAAGCTGGTCCTAGTTCAACTGTGCAACGAGCATCTGAACATATAGCAACTCAAGGCAGCCAAGCAAATGACAGTCAATGGGCTATCCTTTAGCCATGTTTCAAATTCAGGACAAATTTCATGTTTAAATATTATGGTTGTTATACAAAGTATGTAATGAAAGTCCACATAAGTGGCAAACATCAAAGTCCACACCTGTGGCAATCATCTAAGTCCTTATATAGGCAGACATTCAAGTCCACATATGTGGCAGTTTTCTAAGTCCTTTTATAGGCAAACTAATTTAAGTCCACAAGTGTAGCAATTTTCCCCATATTCCTCTTATGATTGCATGTGTGTTGGTTAGTTCACTAACTTGAGTTGCTTTATAAAACACTCACTCATAATAGAAGCTAATTTTCCCCGCTAATATAACCATGAACATGACTAATATTGATATGACAACCCTCGTTCACTCATTTGTTGTGACAGAACTTGTTCTTAGGCATCACCAGCCAGAGGTTCTTAACGACATAAGGAGGTCACACGATTTGGAGAACTATTCAAAAAAGATTACTGCTAGGGTTGGTCGTAGAAGGGAGGTTATAGCTGAACTTCGAAACGTGTCATGTTTGACAAATTCAAAGGACAAATCGAAGAAGCTTAGGAGACTACAGGTTATTGATTTGCGTAAGGCAAGGGCGTTGATGAGAAGGGCAAAGCAAATCCGTGATCGTCTACTAAAGAAGAGAGAGTTTGCTGTGAGGGAGACGTATCCGTGACGTGAGGGCCTTGTTTGATGTGCGTTAGGGTTGGTTTATTTTGTAAAATTAGGGTTAAGGTTAATCAATGAAATGGATTTTATGATTCAAATTTTCTTTGTATAATGTGATCAAATGAATATTATGTGTTCATGTTTGTTTTAAATTTTTCTCTTTTTATTTGATATGTGATCAAATGCAGCAACCAAATGAATTGTGGTAACTCTCTACTTATGATTACTCAATGAAATTGATCTTATGATTCAAATTTACTTTGTTTAATGTGTTTAGATGGATCTTATGTGTTCAAATATGTTTAAACTATGTCAGTGTCATTCATATGATTCACAAACATAAACAAGAAAATCACATTAACGAATCAAAAAAATTAGACAGGTATATGAAAAAAGAAAATATGCACATAATGTTAGAAGGAAGTTTGCACTACCAGTACAAACATATACATATTGTTATGTATAAGTAATAAGAAAGTTAGTACTGGCAAGTCGATTAAATGATAGTGCAAGCAACCCAACCCAACCCAACCCCATTTATTACCCACCCAACCGTTCAACCACACATTTACCTCTCATTTAATCCCATCTCATTGAATACCAACACTACCGTTACACCAGACACACATACACACATAAAATCAAGGTTATAAACTAACTTCCTCTTACACCAACATTTCCTATAACCTTAGTTCCAACACAATGAATACCAGAAGCAAAAAAGGTATTCTTATTCCCGTTTTCATATATCAATGGTCGTGTTCTGGTTCAAAAGCTCTAAATATTGGTGTATTTTTGTTACCAGTTGACTCTTTCTGAATCTATACCATTTATTTATTTTTATTTATTTACTTACTTTTTTTATTTTGTTTTTCTCTTTGTTTTTTAATTAGTTGCAGAAAACACATCCAAGACGTCTGAGTATATCATTGGTCCTGCTGATCATCAATATGAACATTTTTTAAAACTTAAAGCTGAAAAAGGTTCAAGCACCACTCCCACAACCTCTACTGAGTATGTCATTGGACCTGTTGATCCTGATTATGTTGTGTATTTAAAGCTTCAACTTCATGGTCCAAAAGGGTTAACCACCATTCCAACAAGCTAAAAAAGGTTCAACCTCAACTCATGCAAAGGAGCCTTGAAACCAGCCTTTGAAAAAGAACTTGTATCAGTCTTAATGACAATAATTAGAATGGATGTTGTGATTCAGTTTTTCCTTATGTAATGTGGAATGGATATTTTGAATTGTGGAGTGTCTTTGATATGTATGACAAAAATAAACAAGAAAATAACATTAATCAAACCATAGAGCACATACAAAGTCATGAAACATGGAAATAACCTAAAACAGTGGATTGGACATGCCAAATCCATGTTAAAATGCTAATAGACCATAGTCATTCATTTATTTTTGGTGTTGTTACTCAAGCTTGTTGGCTTATTCTGTTTCTTCTTTAGTGGTTGACATTGTTGAGTTGCATCTGCACCACTTCTAATACCAAGACCAATGACACCACCACTCACTTCATCCGCCTTTGCACAACCAGCTTTATGTAGTATAACAACACTTCCACCTGTGTAAGCATGCCTCCAACACTTGACATCCCCAACACAGATAAAGCATCTTTCATCCAACACCTCAACATGTGGACCATTACTCCCTGCACCACCCCTTGCAGTTTTGTTTCCACTTCTAATACCCAAACCAATGCAACCACCACTTCCTTCCTTTACCTGTGTATCATTGCCACTCATTTTGTGTCTATTTTAATTTTTAGTTCAAGTATGTGGTGTATATATGTGTTGGACAAGGTTGTGCCATAGTTGTCTAAAGGTTGCTAGCAAAATGTCTGTTTTGCTCTTGGTTATGCAAACACTATTTTCTTCTCATGTCTGCACACATGAAAAGGTAAAGTAATGTCATCAATGCTCATTTTGCATGCATGCAGGAAGGGTACCCAAACACTATTTTTTTCTTTACTGTCACGTGACTACTTTTGCATTATTGAAAGACTCACAAATCATAATTTATCCTCTATAAAAACCATACCCATCAACCAAGCTCGCACCACCCATTAGTTGCTACTGAAAGAATGAGTTCCAAGAACAAAGGTTCTTTCAAACACATACTGAATTGCAATACAATAGTCTCTTTCATTTTTTATTTTTTTTTAATACCAACGTTTATATTATTCTTTATTTTTTTTGCAGCAATCATTTCTGTTAACAGCAGTGACTCAAGTTTTGAAGGTCATGAAGAGCCTAATCCATGGGAAGCCTATTTTCCAAAGGGTTATTCTGGAGGAGGGAGAACAAAGGAAGAAGCTAGGAAGATTAAAACTCCTAAAAAGACTGAGAAAGAGCTTTTTGATGAGAGGGTTGTTCTAGGCCTTCCCAATGCTAATACCTCTGAAGAGCATGGTATCAAACCAAAAGGGAAGGTTAAAAAAAATGAATTAGTTGATTTAGGATGTTGTTTCTTTGAATAAATTTGTTGTGACCTGAATAAACATGTTGTGAACATTGTGTACTACTTTAGTTGTTGTTGAATGGTAGGCTTACTTTGTACTCATGTTGTCACCCATTTCTACTACTTTATTTGTTCTTTATAATCTTGCAGATAGTTAAGTAGGTTGACTTTTTAGTTTGACTATCTTTGTATATAATAATACATTATGTAATCTTGCTCACTAACGGTACTAACGGTACTAATTAGTACCGTTTAAAGAAAGGTGGTTGATGAGACGAAAAATGTTACGTTTTTAGGGGTCGGTTTGAGCCCTAATTCGTATGTTTTTGGTTTGGATTTCACCCAAAGTCGTTTCTTTTCTCATTTTAGGTACTTTTGAAGGGAAAATCACAAAAGAAGCATTTTCGGGCGTTTTCGGAATGAAAAAGTGCGGAAAACAACAAAAACTCAAAAGACCTTGAAGATTACTGAAGGTGACGCCGTCACACTCTACAAGGTGACGCCGTCAGGAACAAGGGAAGTCCAGAATTGGAAAAATACTCGTGACGGGCCAGAGAGTTCGTAGTGCAATTTGGTGACGCCGTCAACCAAGGCCGTCAGATCTGGAACCAGCAATTATGACCACGTCAAGGAAGGCCGTCTGGAAACCTATCGCCGAGCTGACGACGTCACCTATTGGGCTGACGCCGTCAGCCGCTTTTCTATATATATAGACGATTTTTCTTTATTTTATATAACTTTGGAGAACTAGAGTCGAATTTTGGAGTGGAGAACTTTTTAGGTTAAACCTACGTTCGTGTATTAAGAACTTAGAGGGTTCCTACACCCCTCTAACATCTGCCATGTTCAATCAAGATAAGTCTTTTATTCATACAATCATGTCTATGTGTTGTGTGATTATGG
>LBNU01017468.1:0-16526 GCA_014162995.1 Artemisia annua
GTTAGGTTTTACTTATTAGCTTAATTAGTGCTTAATAATAAAGCTCAAAGTATGCCACTTAAGCTTTTTTCTGTCCAAATAAGTCCTATCTGCTTATTTCTTTTCTTGCTTATTCTGTGTGCTTATTTGAGTAATTTAAGTTAAATCAAGCTTAGTGAAGTATATTGAACCTGTTTTGTAAGTTTGGTGCTTATTGGTTGTGAATTGCTTATTAATAAATGCTTATTCCAATTGCTTAAGTGTCCAGTAGCTTATTAGGGATAGATAACTAGCTTAACTTATTTTTCTCAGGTTTATAATAATATTTTAACCTTCTCTTGAAAATTTCATAATTTTTCTCAATCATTTACTATTTCTTTTCATTTTTAAATAGTTTTTAGAATTTTAAATCATTTTTAATTTCAAAGTAAATCACAAAAAGACAAAAATAGTTTCTGATTTTATTTTTAAAATTAGTTTTTAGTTGAATAGGATTTTTCAAAATTAAATTAGTAGATTAAATATTTTATTTCATAATTAGTTTAATTTTCTTTTATTAAATAAAAATTCAAAAATAGTTTTTAATTCCTAATAATTAAATAAAAAGTCCATAAAATTATATTCTATTTATAAAATTTTTCCTTTTTAATTTTTAAGTTAGGAAAATTTAAATTGCATCCTTAGGATTAGTATTGCTTTAGTTTTGCATTTTTATTTGTACGGTACGTTTTATTCTTACGTTTATTATGTTTTTAGGTTACGAGTGTTTCTATTACGTGCATTACTTGCGTACGTGTTTATTTGTGCTTTTATTTGCTTTTATTTAGTGTAATTCCATATTATCTCATTTCTCACTTTTCTCAACACGTTTTACGATCCGATTACCGATTTTCCATTCACACCTTCACGGAACCACTCGGGAATACGTATTTCTTGCGTATTTCTTTGAGATTATACTATATACTATATTGACTTGACATCAGTAACCTAGGTAACGAAGCTCTGCGGGAATTATGGCATGGAGTGGTACAAAGCTTGCAGAACTTTTCACTCAGTTATTATTCAAGTTTCATAACAAACTTAGATTTTGGGGACCTTCTTTCATAAAACTCTGATGATTTTATTGAATGGTAACTCCTTTTATAAAAACGTCTCTTTTCGAGTCGTTTTCTATTACTGTAACTGTGATTTTATGAAGTAATACCCCAACCCTAAAATCCGCTGGAAAACTTGAAAATGGGGGTGTTACACTATCATTCCCACTAAAAATACCTACATTAGGTATTTCACAGGTAAATTTTTTTGCTTTTTATGTGCATTCACTACTTGCATGACTCTCTAGACCTGCTCACGTATCCAGACAAGCCAAAGATCTCTAAATTCACACCCTGTAAACTCCTGGTATGTCAAGCATAATATCACAACAACACCACACTATGTAATCTATCAATCTAACACCCTAAACTCATCATAAAACCATAATAAACCCTAATTAAACCCTAATTAGACCTATGTGTTTACAAAACCCTGATTTCTTATCTAATCTAGTTTGAAAGTGTTCAAGGCTTATGTATGAGTTACCTTAGGAACAATAGGATATCTTAGCACCCTTAGACTCTAGTACAACCCTTTAGAGCTTAGGTACAAGTCCCCTAGGCACAAAACCATAACTAGGTTATAACTTTCCGGAAACTAGGTTAAACCTTCCCAAATCTTTCCCTTAAGATACCACCACTTAGTATAAGCTTCTTAGGACTTAATCCTAGCCACTAAACACTCATAGGAACCTAATCTAGGCACTAAACCCTAAGCTAGACCCTAATCTCATACTAAGAAAAATTAGGTTATAATTAAACATAACTTAACCCTAATCCTAAAACTAAGCTACCATAGCACCTCAAAACCTCAAGCACCTAGCCCAGCACCTTATTCATCCTTAGCACACTCCTTAGCACCTCCCACTACAAGAAAAAGTGGTATTTGGGAGGGTGGAAAGATATGCCAAATACTCAAAAAAGCCGTGCCAAATGCTATTTGTCATGGCTTTGGCACACTTTTGGCTCCGTCCTAAATATGAGGGTGCCAAATATATTTGGGTCGGATTGAAACCGTGCTAAATAGTATTTGGCACAGTTCTTGGGACGGTTTAACTTTGGGGTACCATGAGTAAGGTATTTGTCACATTTGATAAATTTGTATTCCAAATGGGCATTTGTCACACTTTTAAATCCCGTACTAAACGTGTATTTGGTACCAATTCATTACCCGTGCCGAATGCTTATTTGTAACAGTTTTTTATTTGCCGTGCCAAAATGCGTATTTGGTACCAATTCATTTCCCGCGCCGAATGCTTATTTGGTATAGTTTTTTTACCGTGCCAAAATTAACTAGGACTGTTTTATCTACAGTGACAAACGTATTTGGCACAGTCTCCGTTGTTGTGCCAAACGTATTTGGCACATTTTCATCCGCCTTGCGAAAAAACATTTGGCACGTTTTTTTGTTTGTTATAGAAGTCATTTGCATTCGTCTTAGTTAGTCATCGTAGCAACCAACCATCTCAATTTTGCGCAAATATAATTCAATCAATGCTAAAAATAAATTGAACTCATTTTTTACTTATCCCCAATAAAATCAAATCAACATGGTCACTTGAATTCAATAAAGTAAAAAACAATACGTTCAACATCATTGTAAACCATGGACATTAGAATGAAAAAGTCATACTAAAACTTAATAGAAATTACTAATGATGATTTATTACTAACGAAAACGCATAAAGCTCATCGGATCACGTCGTCTTCATGAACCCTACATAATATAATATTCCAACATTAGAAATGTATATGAAACAAGAAAAAAGTTCGATATTGAAAATAGCAATAGAAAGGGGTTGCAGGCACAAATGACAAGTAACAATATTATGAAACAGGTTTCGATACTATCATCAAGTAACAAGGTAAGCATATTCACGTAAAACTGAAAAGAACCATTCCCTGGTTGTGAGGTTATACTAGAGCGATAAGTTTGTGTATGCAAATACATGATACGTTATCAGACATATCCAGGGAATTAATTATCCCTAGACATTACAAAATCAAAAGTATGGCTGCTTCTTGGGACGGTGTAACTTTGGGGTGCCATAAGTAAGGTATTTGGCACAGTTGATAAATTTACATTCCAAATGGGCATTTGTCACACTTTTATATCCCGTACTAAACGTGTATTTGGTACCAATTCATTTCCCGTTCCGAATGCTTATTTGATACAGTTTCTTATTTACCGTGCCAAAATGCGTATTTGGTACCAATTCATTTCCCGCGCCGAATGCTTATTTGGCATAGTTTTTTTACCGTGCCAAAATTAACTAGGACTGTTTTATCTACTGTGACAAACGTATTTGGCACAGTCTCCGTTGTTGTGCCAAACGTATTTGGCACATTTTCATCCGCCTTGCCAAAAAACATTTGGCACGTTTTTTTGTTTGTTATAGAAGTCATTTGCATTCGTCAATTAGTTAGTCATCGTAGCAGCCAACCATCTCAATTTTTCGCAAATATAATTCAATCAATGCTAAAAATAAATTGAACTCAATTTTTATTTATCCCCAATAAAAACAAATAAACATGGTCACTTGAATACAATAAAGTAAAAAACAATACGTCCAACATCATTGTAAACCATGGACATTAGAATGAAAAAGTCATACTAAAACTCAATAGAAATTACTAATGATAATTTCTACTAACGAAAACGCATAAAGCTCATCGGATCACGTCGTCTTCATGAACCCTGCATAATATAATATTCCAACATTAGAAATGTATATGAAACAAGAAAAAAGTTCGACATTGAAAATAGCAATAGAAAGGGGTTGCTGGCACAAATGACAAGTAATAATATTATGAAACAGGTTTCGATACTATCATCATGTAACAAGGTAAGCATATACACGTAAAATTGAAAAGAACCATTTCATGGTTGTGAGGTTATACTAGAGCGATAAGTTTGTGTATGCAAATACATGGTACGTTATCAGACATATCCAGGGAATTAATTATCCCTAGACATTACAAAATCAAAAGTATGGCTGCTTCTAATCATTGTTTGTTTGGTAATAAACACAACAGGCAAAGAATTGTGCACTTTAACTAGCCATCAACTATAGTTCCTAGACAGAAAGCCAAATGACTAGAAAACTGACGTTTGTAGGGAATTGTGAAAAGCTATAACCAGGTTAAAATATTTCTTCTTATACTATTGAGTTTGGGTCATACGCCTTAATTTAACTGATTCTTTCCAAAAACAACAAGGATCTCACATTCGTTCGGTAAGCATATCTACAAAGCTTACAACAAAAAAAATTGATGACAAAAATTTTAAACCAGGTTTTAAAAAATTCATACCGAACGAATGTGAACTTTAAGGTATTTCATTTAACCCGATCAATCAAATAACTAATAGATTGTGTGCAAAACAAAACACCACTTACAACTCAAAGTTATAACACTTTGAATCATTTGGCACAAAAACAAGTCATTTAAAATTTATTGTGGAGAGAATTGCATATATACCTACTAAAACTCAAAAAATTACCTGTTATGCTTCCATGCTGGACAAGAATTACTTGTTGTGCACACTAAAACTCAAAAACTTAACTAAAACTCAAAAACTTACCTGTTGTGCACAAGAATTACCTGTTATGCTTCCATGGTGGACCTTCATCATTTCTTTCGTCAAGTTTCCACATACGTTTTCTTCCCTTTTGATAATGAATTAGCAACACAAATTAATCAAAATATATATTGTTTACCGAATAAAATAGCAATATCACCACCTACACACTTCAAATCAAGAACAAATGAGAAACCCATGTATAAGAATTATGCACCTGTTGAAACAAAACACAAAAAATAACCTGTTGTTAAACAACTTATGGTCGAATCAATAAACTATTAAATTGTAGAACAAATATTACACTAATTTAATCTAAAGATCACAAAAATAATACCAAATTATTCGGAATTAAGAGTTACCCAGATCGCTCGAAGGCATATACTTTCGATGGCGGATGTGGATCTGGAATATTGAATAAGAAGGGTTTGGAAGAGAAAAATGCGGATCTGTGATTATGGATAGAGCTAAATGTCAATTTATGATTTGAAATTTTGAATATTTAGATGTTGGGATTTTGGCGCTGGATGAAATTATTTTAAGGGAAATTTGAGCGCTGAATCGAATAGTTTTTTGTATCTCAAGTTTTGTTTTCATAAAGGAGTTTACAATTGCTAAAAAGTCCTTTTACTAATTTTGGACTTAAGAAGGCCAGCTGCGTTTTCTGTCTTTATTTTATTTGTTTACGAATTTAGTTGATATAATGAATTTTAAATTATAAAAGGTTACAATTTGCTATCCTCATTATTATTTTCTTGATCATTTTTACATATAAGTCTACAAACTTATTAGATGGCTTAGGCTGAACACAGTGGTGACCAGATATGACCGTATCACATCAGTTTTACTTGACGACGACCAAGTTGTCACAGTGACGACCAAGTTTTTCTATTTTTATTTTTTGGTGAATTTTTTTTAAGTGTGTTTGAACTTGGTCGTTGAAACGACCTAGTTCGTCCAAAATGGCACCCACAACCATGACCAAAACCCCACAATGGGGGACCTGACGACGACCGAGCTTGAGGACCGATCCATTATGACTAGCCTTACGAACGTTAATTTAAAAGCTATACAAAATACCGAGTAAAGCACATAAGAGTATAATCATGGTCAGTTAAATTAATGAGAAATGATTTGCAAACTCAAATTTTTGATTATGTCAATTAGAGCGTTGGGTATAATAACGTTTCAACGCTCGTTATGCTGAAGTGGAGCTCGTTTGGGTGCGTTACGATACCAGCTTGGGGACGTTGGGGCTGAGTTATGATTTGAGTTACTACTACAACGTATATTGAAACGCACGCCCGGACAAAAAATATTTACAAAAGCCACCCCTGTTGGTATAACAGCTAGATGATTTATGTTTGTTTGTGTGTTTAAATGTGTGTTTGTGTTTTTGTGCAGGTCACGATAAAGAAGTTGAGTTTTTTTTATTTTTTATTATTTTTTTTAGCATGTGGGTATGGGTTAGGCCGGAAATTATTGGACCAAACAACATTTTAACTTTTTTTTTATCATTTTAGTTTTGTAACTTTTATTTTATTATTATGATTTTTAATATTATTTGCGTATTAATTTAATGAATGAGTTATTAGTTAAGGGTTTTTAATGAATGAAATATTAGTTAAGGGTTTATTTATAAATTGTAATTTTTAAAAATGAGGGTCCAAAAAGGTGGTGTTATTTGCTGTTATGATAAGGAGGTGATTTTTTTGTGTTAGATGTTTTTGTGTTGAAGTGATGGAGACGCGGAGGTGACGGCAGTTTTTTGGTGTTATTGTGATACGATACCAAGAGCTCTTAGTAGGTTCAAACCAATGAATTAGGAAATTAATGGTATGATATTATTTGATGTTAAATAAATACTTCGTATTTTTTTTAATAACATTAGTAGTTTTAATTGATTAGTTAAAAAAATGGATGGAATGTATAAAAGTTTTGCATCAATTATTTTAGAATTTGTATGATGTTAAATAAACATGTGATAAGAATTTCACATGCAATATAGGAATAAACAAAGAAACATGTTTAAAAGATGTTCCAAATACACATGCATTAAAACGTGTTTGTAAAAAACGTCTCAAACACATTGATATTTTCCACACTTTAAAAAAGTCGTTCCAAATACACAAGTATTTGGCACAAGTACAGAAGTAATAAAAATCGTTCTAAATACATATACGTATTTGGCACTGGTGGTACCGGCTGTCCCAAATACATAAGTATTTGGCACCGCTAATGGAAACCGTTCCAAATATACATGCTTGGCACCCCTATTAGACAGTGTTCCAAATGCATACGTATTTGGAACGGCCTTACAATAAATGTTCCAAATACCTATTTTTTTTGGTACGGTTATCGAGACAGTGCCAAATACTCGTATTTGGCACTCTTTTATTACTGTTCCAAAATGGTTCGTCCTAAAAAGCCCCTTTTTTGTAGTGTCCCTAGCTAGCACACAAGTAGGTGCATCACCTACTTGTCACCACCTTCACCCCGCGGCTTCACCACCACCACACAAACCCTAGAACCGCCTGTAGCCCATCCTAATCAACACCATAGCTCTTATGAGTCACTAGTAGCTGTGGTTAGTCACCCTCCCCCCTCCACGACACCTAGCCACACCATTTGACACCTAAACCCCCTCGCGACCCTATAAATACCCGCGACCCCCATTCCTTTCCAAATCACACCTTCATTTCTCTTCACGCCAAACTTTCTGTAGTTAGTAATAGTACTAGGTCCCTTGTAGCCTTAGAAGTCGAGTAGGGTGAGCCTTGAGGCCTTGTCGAAGTGATTTCCTATCGAGAAACCCTAAACCCTTGCTATTTGCATTTCTCGACCAAGTAAGCCTTTTCACTAGTTCTAATCACTTAGGTACTGCCCTAGGATAGTTATGGATTTCCTTAGATTACATAGGAACCCTTGCCTAAGCCTTGATCATTAAAACTTGCTAGTTTTCTTTTTAAACCCCTAAGTAGAGTCGAATTGCCTTTTATATGCCATAAGCCCTTTCCATAAGCTATAAGCTAGTTTAGGTAACTTAGATAAGCTAATATTAGTTAATCATGAGCTAGAAAACCTTTTTGTTTTATAAAAATATAGTTTGCATGGAATTAGGCCTAGTTTTGCAAATATTTCCATGCATAGAGGTATATATGATAACTTTCTGAAAATATCTAGTCTAGGGACTACTTTTGACATTTCTTAGAAGTTATAAGTATAAGTACCCTTTTTGCAAATTTACTTAACCTTATGATAAAAAGTAAAATAGTTATAAACTTATAAGGACTAGTTTTGCAAAAGTTATAAAGTTAAGGGTATAAGTGGTAAATTTTGAAAACATATAAGTCCAAGGGTCATTTCTGCCATTTTCCTAAAATATATAAGTATAGGGACTAATTATGTCAAGTCTAGGTAGTTAGTAATATAAGTTAATAAGTCTAGGGTACATTTTGTAAATATATAAACTATAAGGGTATAAAGTGAAAGTATTTTCATATAAATATAAAAACCTATTTTTAAGTTAGAAACATAATACAATACTAGGGAGCTTCATGTGAGGGGTATCATGTGAATATTTCATTTTGATGAGTTTGTTGGGTTAACGATTTAAAGTGCATTGGCTCCTCAAACGATTATTGCATGACCTCTGAATTATGATGGCCCGAACGGTGTTATGTTATAACTAAACACTAATAACCACATAACTCAATAGTAGGGAACTTCATGTGAGGAGTATTAACTTCTGAATTATGATGGTCTGAACGGTATTATGTTAATAACATAATACAATAGTAGGGAGCTTCATGTGAGGAGTCTTATACTTCAAGATTGTGATGGCCTGAACGGTGTTAAGTTATATCTAAAACACTAAAAACCCTAAGAATGATTACTTAAGAAACTTGAACAAGATAACTAAAGCTTGACATACATCCACACCTACAATACCACCATGATACGTGAGTAAGGCAGTTTAGTTTCCGAGTCACTTTTTACATCGATCAGATTTCCCTAAGCCCAGGTGAGTTTTCATAGCCTCACACCTTTTAACTTTTCACTATAAATGCTTTATGTAACACCTGGTATTTTTCCTAAAACCTAATCCTAGCCAAACTTCTATTTTTAGAGCCTGAAGCATTTTAAAACTTTAAAGCATGTTAAATTTGATTTGAAGAGCGTGAGATATATTAGGAACGAGAATTTATTTGTAGACTAGCTCAGCACAACCTAGAAAAACTCGAATTTGTTTCACTTGCCAAATTATTTGATTTATTATGAGTTTGAGAAAAACTATGAAGTTTATGCTTGATTTTATTGGAAAAACTATTTCGAGAACGATGGCGCAAGTTTTATAATTTTTCGAGTCCGTTTGCTAAGTCATTTGAGTCCCGAACCGTTTTATGAAGAAGATTAGCTAAAACCCACCCAAACTACTTCCCCTATAAATACCCCCACCCTACACCCTTAATTCATTTTACACACTCCAAAAACACACACACTTCTCCTCCCTCTCTCTTCTTTCTCTCTCTAAATCCGGCCACCCTACCCCTTCGCCGGCGCCGCCCCTTATTCCGGTCACCGGAAAATTTTCCGGCCACCTCACGTTACACCACCCATACCATCTTGTAGATCGGGACATCCCCGACTCATCCCCGCAACCCGTTTCGTCCCAAACACCCTCACGCGCCCTAGATCTACAATTGTAGATTCGGTATTTGTACTTTTCCGGCCAAAACCCATTTTCCGGCGAGTACTTTTGGTATTCGAGCCTCCCCTAAGCTTCTAATCACGTTTTTATTTATAAAAACTTAACAAAACCCAAACCCTAATTTCGAATTTTTAATAAATCCGATTTTTGTTTATGTTTTTGTTAAATAAAAAGAGTTTTATTAAAGATTTTTATAAAAGAAACTCGTGTGGATGTTTTCTTGGTCCGTTTGGTCGCGACACGAGTCGACTCACCGAGTCAACTCGGTGACTCGGTGAGGGTTTAGCTTATTTGATGTTTGGTTCGAGTTGGGTGACGAGTGGAGTTGTATTTTTTGTTGTTTGGATAAGTTTTGGGTTCCGTTTGGTTGTTTCCTTGTGTCGGCAGCCCCTAGCCACCACCACCGAGCCATGGTGGTGGTGGTGGGTGGCGTTTGGTTGTTATTTTTATTGTTGTTGGTATATTGGGTTTGTTAATAATTATGTTTAGGTTAGTTTTGGTTAGCCGAAGTGGTATTTGGGATTGAAGTTGTGATTATAGGATTAGTGACGGGTTTAGGATTAGATTTGGTATTTTTGGTGAAGGCGAGATATGGGATTGTGATGTTTGTTTCGGATTTGGTTTTGGTTATGTTTTGTCGGGATTGGTTATTAGTCTCGGATGGTTATTGTTATTATTATAACCTTATTATTATTATTATTAGTTTTAAACGGTAAATATTAATACGGAATAATAACTATGAAATTAAAATATAAAATTGTTAAAGTTAATTTAATTTGGATGACGGACTTGGTATCCGCTTTGATGACTTATATTATGACTTGTGAACTTGTATTGGACGTATTGGATTTGCGGCTATGGTTATTTGGACTTATGGACCCTTTGGTACACGAGACGGTAGGGTACGTTAGGCCCTTAAAGATCTTAACGTACCTGGAACCCGAACTATACGAAATGGTCGATAAACCTGAACAACTAATGGACAACGTGAATGATATATCCAATCATATTAATATCTACACTTATATTATTATTAACGTTATTTGTATTTAAAAGAGTCGATGACTCGGGAAATGCTTTATAAACGGGCAGGTCATGCCGAAATTTACTAAAATTAATTATTATCTTTACTATACTTTATCAAATATAATCTTAATATATTTTGGGAAATGGGTAATACCGAGACTATTAGGAATTGTTGTCTTTATCTATTCGTGTCTTTTATTCTTTTCTGTTCTTCCTTTCTTTTGACGAGTATTCTTCGAGTCTTTGTTGTTTTCTCATATGTTTTAAGGTTCGCCGACTTGTTCTTTTCTATCTTTCTTCCACACGAGACTACTTTTGGAAAATGTTTTCTTTCAAACGCCATCATCTTTTATAAAACTTCATTCAAGCATTAACTATTAAAGTATTCGAGTACTATTGCTGAGTTATGATATTTATATGATTAGGTTGTGCTGAGGATTGTCTGCTGTGAGGCGTATTTGTTTGGTTGACATATATATCTCGTTACCTGCTGTTGTTAAGGTGTGATTCATAGCCCCACTTTTTATCTTTTAAATGTTTATAAACCCATGGGGTGAGATACATGCTTTAAATGTTTTCTGAGCACAAGTATTTTTGGTATGCTTTCCTGATTGGTATGCTTTCCTGACGATGTGCTAAGTAGCTCTGCCTTGCCTATGCAAGACCCTCAGATCATGAACCATTAATCACTTGCGAGTGAACGCGAATATAGGGATATAGCGCTATAGGAATTGACCCTCCCACTCCTTTTGCTAGATAGGCAAATTGTGGTGTACTATATTCGATTTGTCGAGTAAATGGCAAGTGCTCGACCTTGAGGGCATTGTTATACTATGAAATTCCGCGGTTATATTGATATTATGATTGTGGTTAACGTTTGCGTGTCATGAGCTTAGCATCATCAACAATGTTATATGCACAGGGATGCCTCTATACATTGGTTGTTATCTTGATTACCCGATATTAGCATATGTTGCTCATATCTTATGATTAAACCTTGTGCTCAACTTTATATTTTAAACCTATGGATTACACTCAACCTTTGTGTTGACTTTTTAAGCATGTATTTTCAGGTAATGATGTTTAGCTTGGCATGATGATATAATGGGCGTGGAGGAGTGGCATTGGCTGGAGTGGTATTCTGTCACGGCAGCTTAACTACTTTACTACCCTATTTTTACATGTCATTCGTCAAACCTTTTGTGTCTTTTACATTTCCGCTGCTATACTTTGTTTATTTTTCCGCTGCAAACTCTATTTACTTTTCCGCTGCAACTTTTATATAAAGAGTACTTGTACTCTAAATGGTTTATAAATCGAATGATATGTTTTGGTCACATTTTAAACGTCCCGAGTTGTGGTCGTTTACTATAAATGTGCCTGGTTTCTATTTTCGTAATCCCCCCAGCACTGTAGCTGCCATATTTGAGTTGGGGGTGTTACAGAATGGTATCAGAGCCTACGTTTATAGAGAACGAGCTCGCACTCGACTATAAACTTTTTCCTGGAGTCAAAATGTTTTGAGACAGAAAGCCGCCAGCCCTTCATGCTACTTCGCGCCCAGGTAATTTATTTGAACTTTATATTTATACATGCCTTGATATTATGGTTTAGTTGGAACTTCTCCACTATTATGCTTTGGCTTATAAAATGTTTTCCGCGAAAATTTGGCTAGTGTTTTTATACCTTCCTTATGCTCTTGTAGAGTATAATGTCTGTCCCAGTCCCACCAGTTGTTGACCCATTGCTATTAGAAGATGAGATGGAGTTAGATGTTGATGTTGGTTTGGATGATGAGGTAGGTTTAGAGGATGATGTTGGTTTGGATGATGAGGTAGGTTTAGAGGATGATGTTGGTATTGATGATGATGATGATGATGAGGATGATGAGGAGGATGATGATGATGAGGAGGTTATGGATGAGGATCAGGATGTTCCTCCCTTGCCACCTTCGCCTGTGTTTTCGGATGTGACTTATGAGTCGGATACGTCTGAGGCATTAGGGTATGCGCTTGAGACCGAGGTTCCGACGACGTATGAGGTTGGTGAGTCTTCGACAGTTGCTCGTGTTACTCCGGCAGAGCTTAGAGCTTTGCTGAGTCATTTGAGACGGGATGTAGCCTGGTGTAGGAATAGCCATAGGAACATCAGTAGACGTGTGGGTGATAGGCAGTTTGAGGTTGCAGGATTGAGACGAGAGGTGCAGGATGATAGGAGAGTAGCAGGAGAGATGTATTTGGAGCATCAGAGGCAGGGTGAGAGGTTGAGTATGTTGGAGCAGTCGAACGCTAGGGTGCAGGAGCGTTTGGATTTGCTAGATGGGAGAATGGCTGAGATGAGTAGGATGGTGGATCAGTTGACTATGAGAGAGGTGTTTCTTGATATAGACAGCAGACGACATTATCGTAGCATTCAGTCATTATGGGATGAGCTTCATGCTACGCAGTGGCAGGTGTACTATGACAGGTTGGCTAGGTTCAGGCCTAGTGACAGTGTTGATGTGATGGCTGTGTATGGAGGTCGTAGAGAGAGCAGTGATTAGACATTCATGGTTGTTAGTATCTTTGATAGTAGTTTATCTAGTACGTATCGACTGACTAGTTCGGTTGATAGATTTTATCAGAAGCTTGTATTTGTTTTGCAATTCTTGTAAGACCAATGTCAAGTATGAAATCTATGATGTATTATGATGATGTACTATTAACGGTGTTGACCTATGCTATGTTATGTCTTTTCTTTTGGGGTATTGTTGGTCTTGCACTATAATTCTGACACATTGATCAAATACTTACAATGGTTGTGAATGTATTGATTGATAGAATTATGCCTCCTAAGAGAATGACCCCAGCTGCCATTCAGCAGTTGATTGATGAAGGGATTGCAGCAGCGCTTGCTGGGCAAGCAGGTGTCCATCAGGATGTTGGACAGGCTGGAGTTCGAGTGGTTCCCAATAACCATTTCTGTACTTTTAAGGAGTTTATGGATTGTAAGCCTACTACCTTCAAAGGAACTGAAGGAGCAGTTGGATTGACTCAGTGGTTTGAGAAGATGGAGTCGGTGTTTCAAAGGAGCAATTGTACTGAGAACAACAAGGTGAAGTACGCGACGGGTACATTGTTGGAGCATGCCTTGTCATGGTGGAATGCTTATGCCCAAGAGAAAGGGATGGAGAATGCATTCAGCACCACTTGGGATGACTTTAAGGCAGCTATGATTAAGAAGTATTGTTCTCGTGGTGATTTGAGGAAGTTGGACACAGAGTTTTACTACTTGGCTGTGAAGGGCCATGATCTTGCTGCATATGTGCGCCGCTTCCAGGAGTTGAAGGTATTCTGTGCTCACATGGTGCCTGATAATGAGAAGTTGCTTGAGAAATTCATTGGAGGATTACCTGCGAGTATCCAAGGACATGTGACATCTTACAATGCTGAGACTTTGGATGACACCATCAGCATGGCTGAACGTCTTATGGATCAAGTGATTAAGCATGGTGCTGTTCAGAAGGGAAATCACTTTGACAATAAGAGGAAGTGGGAAGATAACCGAAGGAACAACAACTCCAACTACCGCAACAACAACAACAACCAGTATCGTAACCACAATCACCATAACCAGCAGAACAGGAGACAAGAGACCGTTAAGGCTTTTGTGGCTGCACCAGCACAAGGAGGAGTGAATGCTGGGCAGCAGGCTCGTTGTGGTAAATGCCAGCAGCACCATACTGGACCGTGTGCTGTGAGGTGCATGAAGTGTCAGAAGGTTGGACACATTGCGAGGTTTTGTAAAAGCAAAGTTGTGGCAACAGGAGCGAATGCTCAGCCCGTAGTTACTTGCTTTGGATGTGGAGAGCGTGGCCATTATAGGAGCCAATGCCCTAAGAATGCTGGACAAGGAAATGGAGGTGCTCGAGGTAGAGTGTATGTGATGGGGAATGGTGAGCAACATCAAGATCCGAATGTTGTCACTGGTACGTTTCTTCTCAACAACCTTCGTGTTAGAGTTTTGTTTGATTCGGGTGCCGATAGGAGTTTCATATCTTCTAAGATTGCGCCGTTACTCCGGCTTACCCCAACCCCGTTAGGTGTCAGCTTTAGCATTGAGCTAGCTAATGGTGATGTAGTAGATACCTATACCGTGATTCGAGGTTGTACCCTTACCCTTTTAGACCAACCGTTTAGTATCGATTTGATGCCGATAGAGCTTGGGAGTTTTGACGTTGTGATTGGAATGGATTGGTTATCCAAACACCAAGCGAGTATTGTTTGTGGTGAACGAGTTGTTCATATCCCTTTCGATGGAGAGATTTTGATTGTTCGAGGCGATAGGAGTGGAACTTGCCTGAACATCATATCGTGTATTAAGACCATGAAATACATCGAGAAAGGATATCATGCATTCGTAGCTCATGTGGCTAAGAAGGAGTCGGGAGAGAAGCGACTCAAGGATGTTCCTGTAGTGCATGATTTTCCTGAGGTATTTCCTGAAGATTTGCCGGGCCTTCCGCCAGCTCGACAAGTAGAGTTTCGCATCGATTTAGTTCCAGGAGCCGCACCTGTTGCGCGTGCGCCGTATCGACTAGCACCATCGGAGATGGAGGAATTGTCCAAGCAATTGCAGGAATTGCTGGATAAAGGATTCATTAGACCTAGTTCTTCGCCTTGGGGAGCTCCGGTATTGTTTGTGAAGAAGAAGGATGGATCGTTTAGGATGTGTATTGATTACCGTGAGTTGAATAAGTTGACGGTGAAGAACCGTTACCCGCTACCAAGGATAGATGATCTGTTTGATCAATTGCAAGGATCGAGTTACTACTCTAAGATAGACTTGAGATCTGGTTATCACCAACTCAGAGTTCGGGAAGAGGATATTCCCAAGACGGCGTTCAGGACCCGTTATGGTCATTATGAGTTCCAAGTTATGCCATTTGGTTTGACCAATGCGCCTGCAGTATTTATGGATCTCATGAACCGAGTATGTAAGCCTTATTTGGATAAGTTCGTGATAGTCTTCATCGACGATATCTTGATTTACTCCAAGAGTGAGGAGGAGCATAAGCAACATTTGGTGACGATTCTTAGCTTGCTCAAGGACGAGCAATTGTACGCGAAGTTCTCTAAGTGTGAGTTCTGGATTCGCAAGGTACAATTTTTAGGTCATGTAATCGATAGAGAAGGATTACATGTAGATCCCGCTAAGATTGAGGCTATTGAGAAATGGGCAACGCCTGTTAATGCCACAGAAATTCGTCAATTTCTAGGATTGGCTGGGTATTATAGGAGATTCATTGAGGGATTCTCCAAGATATCCAAACCGTTGACAACGTTGACTCACAAGGATAAGAAGTACGAATGGGGAGATGAAGCAGAGAAAGCGTTTCAGATTTTGAAACAGAAGCTTTGTAGCGCACCGATATTGGCTTTGCCAGATGGAATAGAAGATTTTGAGGTTTATTGTGATGCATCGTATCAAGGATTAGGAGCAGTTCTGATGCAACGAGGGAAAGTTATGGCATATGCTTCCCGACAGCTTAAGACTCATGAGGAGAAGTATACCACTCATGATTTGGAATTAGGAGCTGTAGTTTTTGCGCTTAAGTTATGGAGACATTACCTTTATGGTACGAAGTGTGTTGTCTTTACCGACCACAAGAGTTTACAGCATATCATGGACCAGAAGGAGTTGAACATGCGACAACGGCGATGGTTAGAGACGTTGAGTGATTATGATTGTGAGATTCGATATCACCCTGGAAAAGCGAACGTTGTGGCTGATGCTTTGAGCCGAAAGGAACGGTTGAAGCCACTACGAGTTCGAGCTTTGGTGATGACGATCAATTCGAATCTACCCGCTCAGATTTTGCAAGCTCAAGAAGAAGTAGTGAGACAAGGAAATCTCAAGGAAGAGAAACTTGATGGGATGATTGAGAAAGAGAAGTTGGAAAAACGATCGGATGGAACTTTGTGTTACAAAGGAAGAAGTTGGGTGCCTTTGTTTGGAGGACTAAGAGATTTGATTTTACTTGAGTCTCATAAGTCTAAGTATTCTATTCACCCAGGATCTGATAAGATGTATCAGGATGTGAAGAAGTTGTATTGGTGGCCCAATATGAAGGCTGAGATTGCTGATTATGTTCGTA
>LBNU01017468.1:19526-45656 GCA_014162995.1 Artemisia annua
TTTACTTTTCCGCTGCAACTTTGACTAAAGAGTACTTGTACTCTAAACGGTTTGTAAATCGAATGATATGTTTTGGTCACATTTTAAACGTCCCGAGTTGTGGTCGTTTACTATAAATGTGCCTGGTTTCTATTTTCGTAATACCCCCAGCACTGTAGCTGCCATATTTGAGTTGGGGGTGTTACATATACATACTCACCAATTACTTTTTTGTTTGAAATCTTGGTTTACTTTGACAAATTGTTTGTCTCCTATCCAGACTTGTGAGCCTAAAACACATCTGGGAACATATATGTCCACACAAAATGAGACCAAATTATCACTAAATATTTCTCCAAGCAACTGTAAACATGAAGACTAATTAATATGCCTGAGCCCTGAGGGCTTTAGATATATATTCTTCTTTTTTCATTTTTTCTTTGAACAAATTAGATGTATATTCTTCTTGAAAACGAAATTTAAAAGTCAGAACATATTCGTTATACACTACTTTAGGTGGTGGTGCAGTGCAATCGGTTGAAAGCTCAACACACGCCCTATAACACCATTATAACGAAAATACCCTCTCCAACTATAAATGTTATAAACATAAATAGGTCCTATTACCCGACTAAATAATAATAATAATAATAATAATAATAATAATAATAATAATAATAATAATAATAATAATAATAATAATAATAATATAACGCTCGCCAACCCACTCACGAATGTCCTTAACACTCCGTTCCCGAGTTTTTATTTTGAGAGAAAAGAAGAGAGGGGGAGAGGAAATAACAAAATATTTATGTTCCCGAGTTTTTTTTTGGAGAGAAGAAAAGAGAAGAGGAGAGGAAATTATGCCAAAACTTCTCTCCTAATCTTCTTCCCAAATTGGGATGATTTGAAGAGAAGATGATTTTTGTGCATAATTTTATTGAATATCTCTTCTTTTCTCTCTAACTTGGGACCACAAACAAAAAATTAATATTTTTTTCATCTCCTTTTCTTTTCTCTCGTTTTTAAACTCTCCATTTCTCTTCTTTCCATTTTATATCTCGGGAACAGAGTATAAGAGCATCTCCAATGCAAAAACTAAGGCTATGTTTGACAAAAGTAATTGTGAGCAGTAGCAATAAACAGTAGCAGTGCGCTATGAGTAGTAGCTGTGAGCTGTAGCAACAGCTCAATGCTCACCGCTCACGCCCTATAACACCATTATAACGAAAATACCCTCTCCAACTATAAATGTTATAAACATAAATAGGTCCTATTACCCGACTAAATAATAATAATAATAATAATAATAATAATAATAATAATAATAATAATAATAATAATAATAATAATAATAATAATAATAATAATAATATAACGCTCGTCAACTCACTCACGAATGTCCTTAAGAGCATCTCCAATGCAAAAACTAAGGCTATGTTTGACAAAAGTAGTTGTGAGCAGTAGCAATAAACAGTAACAGTGCGCTATGAGTAGTAGCCGTGAGCTGTAGCAACAGCTCAATGCTCACCGCTTACAGCTTCTTAAAGAAGCATTGGAAAAATGAGCTTTTCTAAAAACTAGCAAAGCTCACCGCTCTTTTGCTAAACGAACACTAAAAATCAAAAAGTTCATTGCTCACCGCTCATCGCCCCGAAAAGCTCTGTGACAAACATAGCCTAAGTATAGCTTTTTACTATTTTAAAAAGCTTTTTGGAAGGGTTTTTTACATTGCATAAAAAACTTTTTATAAAGGTTTGATAAATTTCAATTCATTTCTCAAAATCTTGGTCACTAAATATGGTATACATTAAATGCATCAAATCTTTAAAACATTAAAGCATTTTAAATGCTCTTAGAACATTGTTATAGCATTTGAGCCGGTACACTATGGCCATGCCGTACGGGAAAAAAAATTGCTTATAACAGTGCCTAAACACACTGCACACCGCTTCTTATCCCACAAAATAATTGGTTGGTTAATTCCATGAAATAAAAAAAATAGTGACCCAAAACTGTTTTGTCAACCCAACTTGAAATTTATTTTTGAGCTATACATAGGCCTAATAAATGAACCTAAAGATAGACCTAATGCATAAAATGGTTTGTACAATGCATCATTGTACAAATCATTTATGCATTAGGTCTATTATTAGGTCCACTTATCATTTTCCTTTTATTTTTTCATCAACTACTGAACTTTAGAGAGACTTGTGAACAGTCCAAGGAAAAGAGTTCACAAAGGCATCATATTATCACGCATCAATGACTACAAAAGTCATTCATAAATTCGTGCTATTTTTGCGAACACATATTTTTCTCGAACGACATACAAGCATGACGCCCGAGAAGAAACTTAGAAAAAATTGTCACTGCTCAAGTCAATCACACGCATTGCGAGTGACCGCGTACATTGACTGGACTAAAAGCCCATTAGGCCTACTTCTTATTGATGCATTTCGCCCTTTTTTATTTCTCATGTTTATATGTGTAGATCCATTACAAATAAACAAACCAAGTAAAAGTAAAACCACAGTAGTTTACTAGTTCGTTGACTTTACATAATTTGACATTTTAACAAATGGTTATTCTGGTAACTATATTTCAATGGTAATTTTATTTTACGAAACCGGGAAGAATGCAATTATTTTATAGGCCACTTAATTACGTATACGGTTTAGTTTTATACTAGGTGCAATGGTCACCACTCTCACATTTCACTTCAGCTCCACATCACCATTCAGCATATCACCAATCAGCACATTACAACTCCTCTGACATTTCAAACACACCTTACAAAATACTCCACAAACACTTACAAATCAAATAAACAATAATAAAAACACACACTTTGCACGATACTTGAGTAGTTATTGCCATCACCTTTCGTCTCTCTTTTTGGCTTGCCTCACGCGTGACAGGGGAATGGTCCTCATTGCACCTAGTCTTATATCACTCTAATTTTTTGGATTTTTCTAAGACAAAGGATATTGCATTTTGACGATGTAAAATAGATTAATAGTTTTATAGTTCATGACTAGAATAGTGGGTCTTGTTTGTTTGTGCAAATTTCTATTTTTATTTTAACATGTTTGTGCAATTAAAATGTGCAAGTTTTGGAGTTGAATTATTTTGACTTCCTTATGAAAATTGACCTTGACTTCACAGTAGTTCAACATTCGGAGCACAAGAC
Organism: Artemisia annua; assembly: GCA_014162995.1. Lineage (NCBI taxonomy): Eukaryota > Viridiplantae > Streptophyta > Magnoliopsida > Asterales > Asteraceae > Artemisia > Artemisia annua. Next base: position 22,699 of record LBNU01017468.1, read on the forward strand.
AGTGTAGTTCTTCTTTATTCAGGCAAGTTTCCAATAACAGTGTAGTAATATAACTAACTGGTAAGTTTTCTTTAATTAATTAGTAATTTTTACTGTAATATTCATGTAAAACGTGCACATAGTGTCAACTTTCGGTAAGCTTTCAATTCCAAGGATCGCCCATTAAAGTCTTGTTACAATGCATGGAATGAGTACCTCACTTCTTTCAACTGTGAGTGATTCGTACTTTCGATCTTTCTTATTTATGTTTCTTTACGTATACCTTTTGACCCATATATCTTGTCAGTTGATTCTATATATGTGTGATTTATGATATATAAATTGAATTTTTTTGTGTCTAGTATAGTGATTTTTAAGAAATTTCATCGTAAGTTATATCATTAGTACATGCATATCAGTAAATACCAATTCAAAAGCTTCTGTAGGACGTCTTTCTTTTTGTATCTGTTGTTGATACGAATCGTGACACAAATTTTATGAAAACATCGACATAATAAATTTAAATTTACATCCAATTTTGCCATCCTTCTAGAAGAAAAAAAATCGTAAGATACGATTCGTATTTTGTCCTTTTCATCCATAATCTATGAATTCCGTTTTTATTTTCCACTTTTCGCAACGTGTGAAAACATGATTAAGATATGAATACGACTTAACTAGTTTTTGTCGGCGTATGTGTTCGAAGGATACATGCCGGAAAACAAATACCCGCACGTGTCCGAAAGATACTGGTCCGAAGGAACACCGACCGGACGATCGCAACGGATAGACATTTTTTTTACCAAGAGGATCATTTTATCCAGCAGTCCGTACCAAAGACAGTACGTTAGCCGCCTAACACGGATATAATGGGATATTGTCCCTCATGTGGACTGATGCCTAACACATAGGCTAGGCATAGATCGGCTTGTCACTTCCCCATGTTGTCTAGTATAGTAGTTGCGGTAGTATATATACCTCAACCCCATTCAATGTTCAACTAACTCATTTAGTACACACTTACTCTCAAAATTATTATTCAACCTTCCAGCTTAAACCTATCTTACTCTCACTCAGGATCTTGGTCTTGAGGTCAAACCTAGGACGAAATTAACGTGTTTGTTTCATTTGTGTTAGGTGTTCGAAAAACATCATTTACCAAGTCCGAAGGAATCTACATGTGCTCGATCCGAGGAGCAAATATTTACCTTTATAGTTTCTTTGTTGTTCAATGAGCGTTCTTAGTCTTTAAACTTCATATCAACTTCTAGAGTTTGATAAAAAGAAAGGTTTTTAAGAGTACTTAAACTATCAATCAAATCAACTTCTTAGAGTTTGATAAAAAGAAAGTTTTATAATAATATTTTAACTATCAATAAAATAAGGGTTTTTCTAACTTGTGCCCTAGGGCACAAGTTAAGCACAACAATAGTACCATGAAATTCATAAAAAATGACTCAAGGACACACACAAAAGTACATTTGTCCGTACTTTTCTGTGGGTCCCTGAGTAATTTTTTATACTTTTTGTGTGCTTAACTTGTGCCCTAAGACACAAGTTAGAAAAATCCATCAAATAAAGTTCATGTTTAATTACTCTAAATTTGGATAAAGCATTTACATCAAGTGCATCACGTTTCACACTTAATGGACTACTATAGGTTGATATTTGGTACATTCATGCATGTTGATCTCTTAAGTTTTAAGGTTCCAATTACATATACATATTGTTATCTAAGTGTCAAGCTTTCTTACTAGATGTTGTAAATCATTTGGTGTTCTATTGCTCTTTCGAAAGAAATATCTATAACATATTAATCGAGCCAAGTAGGTAGTGAACAAATCACGTACATGTCTGACAAATTCATAAGGACATGTAGAAGTTGTAACGCTTTGCGTTATATGTAAAACATAAGGGGTTTTTGATATAGTCTGAAACACGAACTAGTGTGTAGCATGCTAAATTTGACAATTACCGCCATTTACTTACTTGGCCGAAGTTAAAAGTTTAAAAAGGACATTTGTATAGACCCTCAAACATATCAAAATTAAAATTGAAAGCTACATTTTAAACAGTGTATAGAGTAGCTATTTTGACTACATATCGCGATAATTACTTTCGCAAAACATAAAAATCATATCCTTAGTTCCTTAGTATAATTTTGATAAAACATATGTAATTGTTACTTTTTACAGCCCGTAAACACAGTAATTATGGGTTGATAATATAAGAATTAGGGTAATACAAAGTTCTAGAAGGGTAATACGTAATCGTAGATTCGATTAGTTAAGGCTTAAGAAATAATCACATGCATATGAGTGGGTATATAATATGTGTCCCTAGCTAGCTGATCATTAAAAATAAGAAATAAATAACATTGTTTACACAGGTCTATTTCACGCCTAACTCGTGTCTTATTATTTTACTTAAAATTATTATATTAGAAAACACTTGTTCTTATATAATATCATATCGTTAAGAAGCATCAATAATTTTATATGCTTTCGTAAATCCAACGCTTAGAGTAACTGTTACTGAAATAAATATTTGTTAAGAATCCTTTTTTTTCTTTTTCTTTTTATACGCTATTGTTAATCTCTATAATAATTTAATTGTAAATTCAATATTTAATTCATTTTATACATACGTTATACCTTTCTTCAGAACAAATTTACACGTAGAGTAAAAATTCAGATATCATGGCTAAATATAATTATATGTTAATTAGTTCTCTATAATATAGTGCTGGTAATTATTTATATACATACTCACCATTTACTTTTTTGTTTGAAATATTGGTTTACTTTAACAAATTGTTTGTCCTATCCAGACTTGTGAGCCTAAAACACATCTGGGAACATATATGTCCACACAAAATGAGACCAAATTATCACTAAATATTTCTCCAAGCAACTGTAAACCTGAAGACTGATTAATATGCCTGAAGACTAATTAATATGCCTAAGAACTTTAGATAAATATTCTTTCTTTTATTATTATTATTATTATTTTGTTGAACAAATCGGATGTATATTCTTGAAAACAAAATTTAAAGTCGGAACATATTCGTTATACAATATTACTTTAGAGTGGTGGGTGCAGTGCAACCGATTAACACCTTATCACACATCTTATAACACTACTATAACTAAAACACCCTCTCCAGCTATAATTGTTATAAGCGTAAGTGGGTCCTATTACCCTAATCACTCACAAAAAAAACATATAACCCTCGCCAACCTACTCACTAATGTCCTTAGAACATGGTTATGACATTTGGGCCGGTACAATATAGCCAAGCGATAGGACAAAAAAAATGCTTATAATGGTGCCAAAACACACACTGCACCACTTCCTATCCCACAAAATAATTGATTACTTTCATGAGATAAATTACCGTGTTTCGGAGATACCAATATAACACAATTATTTCTAGTCAGGTAAAGTAAAAACATCATGTGAGTAAAAAACAAAACGTGTTTAATATTACTGGGACCCATTTTTATCCTTCCATGAAACCACACACTCCATTCATCACACGCTTCACCCACTAAAAATACACACCCATCACACCCAAACCCTTCATATCCACTCCCACGTTTTTCACACACACTCAAAACACACACACATTGTTCACCGCAACTAACCCATCTCATGACGGAGTACCGCATGAATCACTGGACTCCCGACGAGAACGCGTCCATGCTGGACGCGTTCGACATGTCATCTATCTGGGCTAATAACAGTAACCAAACTCAAACTGTCCCTCCTACTTCATCATCAGCTTCCACGTCAACTGTTCACCAAGAGTTTAACCAGGATACTTTACAACAACGTCTCCAAGGGCTGATTGATACAGCCCGTGAGTCATGGACTTACGCTATTTTCTGGCAGTCATCTGTCCTCGAATACTCAGGTCCTCCCATACTAGGGTGGGGTGACGGGTACTACAAAGGCGAACCAAATAAACCGAAAACAGTCATGTCAGCTACTTCCTTAGCTGAGCAACAGTATCGTAAAAAAGTGCTCCGTGAGCTTAACTCCATGATATCTGGAACACAAGCGCCAGAAAACGATGCAGTGGATGAGGAAGTCACTGATACTGAGTGGTTCTTTCTGATTTCTATGACGCAGTCTTTTGTTAACGGAGTTGGACTACCTGGACAAGCCATGGTAACGAACCAGCCCGTTTGGGTCGCGGGGCGTGAGCGTTTGATGACGTCACACTGCGAAAGAGCACGTCAGGGACAAGGGTTCGGGTTACAGACTATTGTTTGTATTCCTTCAGCTGATGGTGTGATAGAGTTGGGTTCGACTGAGTTGATGTATCAAAGTTCGGATATTATGAAGAAAGTTAGGGGTTCGTTTAATTTCAATCAGGCGCGTGATCCTATGCAAGTTAATGATAATAATAATAATGATGATACTGATCCGTCATCCATCTGGCTGACGGATCCAGTAGCTACTTCTGTATCTACCGTGACAACTGATGTCACGGTAATCAAGGATACAGTTGGAGTTATTGGATCTGAGATGATGACAAGTGTCATTCCGTCTGTTAATAAGTCACATGTCCCGAAACAATTACCGTTTGAAAACCCTAACACTTTATCTCAAAACCCGAGATCTGGACATAATTTTGGAAGCCGAGAGCTGAATTTTTCGGAATTCAGATCGATGGAGGGCGGATCCGGTGGCAAAAATGCAAATTCTTCGTATACGAAGCCCGAACCAGGAAAATTACTGAATTTCGGGGAGAGTAAACGGAGTATTACAAACAACGGGGCATTGTTCGTTGGAACGGATAATAACAATAATAATATTAATAGTAATAAGAAGAAGAGGTCTCCTACTTCTTGTGGTAGCAATGAAGATGGGATGCTTTCTTTTGTGTCCGGTACCGCGAAATCTGGTGCTGGCCCGTTTACAGGAGCTGACTCGGACCACTCGGACCTTGATGCGTCAATGATTAAAGAAGTAGAAAGCAGTAGAGTGGTGGAACCCGAGAAAAAACCAAGAAAACGTGGCCGAAAGCCGGCTAATGGAAGAGAAGAGCCATTGAATCATGTTGAAGCAGAGAGACAAAGAAGAGAGAAGCTAAATCAAAGGTTTTACGCTTTACGTGCTGTAGTCCCAAATGTTTCGAAAATGGACAAGGCATCACTTCTTGGAGATGCTATTTTGTACATCAAGGAGCTCAAGTCAAAGGTCGACAACACCCAATGTGATAAAGAGGAATTAAGAAACCAACTCGAGGCATTGAAGAAAGAATTATTAAGCAAAGATTCGCGACAATCTTCTTCCTCTGCTATCTCATTGCCAGACGAAATGAAAATGTCGACCCATTCACTTATTGCGGATTTGGATGTTGATGTTAAGGTTATCGGTTGGGACGCAATGATTAGGATTCAATGTAACAAGAAGAACCACCCTGCAGCTAGGCTAATGGCGGTGTTTAAGGAACTTGACTTTGAAGTTAATCATGCAAGTGTCTCAATTGTCAATGATTTGATGATCCAACAAGCGACTGTCAAGATGGGTAGTCGATTGTACTCTCAAGATCAGCTCCGAGTAGCCTTAACAAACGGATTTTCAGATCCATTATAAAGTTAAGGCAATTAGCGAAGCTGTAGCTAGCTTAATTTTTCTTAAAGCTATGCTTGTTGTAATGTAGTAACATATAGTAGCATACTTATGGTTAATTATGTGTATGTTTAACGAGTGTAAGCTATATGTAACTGTATGAAATCTCGAGCTTTAGATGCTCTCGAGCCTTGTCTATGTAAAATGAAATAATTAGTTATGACTTATTATGAGTCGTTCGTGGTATCCATGTTTTTTGAGATAACGCAGTCGATTATAGATCAGAAAACAATGGTGGTACGAAAAAGGCATCCAATATAGGATTCGAAACATGAATTTAAATGGATGGCCATTATACGACCATGCAATGTTCTGTGGTAAAGGAAACACAGTGCTTAAAAATGTATGTTACCATGGATGCCGACTTGTCGACATCTTTTTTTGTCATTTAATGTCACTTTAAAACACCAAACATTATCATTATAACCAACACTTTCGGGTTTTCTTGAATTATAGGGTGAGTAGTAACATAGTAAACCAGATTTGTATGCACATATTATCTATGCAATAAGCAAAATATATGAAGTTCAATAAACAAAATATATAAAGTTAACAGTAATGATTTATTATGGAATAGTGTCTGTCCACTTCAAAATATAATAAAACAAGACACGATGAGTTGTTCAATGAATATCGAATGAATTTGCAACACACAAAATATAAATAAATCTAAAGATATCTTTATGATATTTGAGTAAATAATAAATAAATAATAGGGACGTACATTGAAATAAACGTGCTGCCATAAAGAATGGTGTGTGGAGGGCCAGTCCTTCATATAAAATAAAAGTGTCGCTACCAAAATATAGAAACACGTTTTGTTTTTTGACATCCACTAATTACATAAATCTGGTTAGATTTGTATGTTCATCATAAAAAAGAGAGGTCAATCACTAACCTTACAAATGGGTCATTTCTAAAAAAACAATATCAACATTACTTTCACTTTTCTTCATTTCTAATAACAAAAATGTGACTGTAAGGTATTCATTTACTTTGTAAAAAAGGCTACAAGTTCTTTTACGTAAAATTTGTGTATGCTAAAAGCAGGGAAATCTCGTTGTTTCAGTGGACTTAGATAAATAATAATAATAATAATAATAAATCCTATTACACTTATAAGAGCATATGCAGTGGTAACATGGTTGCTCGCGTTAAGGGGTGTTTAACGCACGTTAAGGTGCGTTAACCGTTGCAGCTAGTGGCGTTAAGGAGACGTTAACGCACGACGTTAAGCCCTTAACGTCACGTTAAGGCTTGTTTTGTAAAAAAAATTTTTTTTTACACTTTTCACCCCTATGAACTTTTTTATATTTTGAAATCAAGATATTGAAAATTACAAAACACCCCTTATTTCTTAAACGGTATAATAAAATAACGATACGATTAATTAAATTTCAAATACAATACACGAAAGCGAAAACATACGAAACGTTACACCAAGTTACAAACGATACATGAAACAAACGATACATGAAACAAATAAACACGATACGAAAAATAGAAAGACACGATACGGAAATACTTAACATAAAACACCATTACTCAGCGTCCACACATGTTGATATTTTATCCCTCCTCCATGGCGTTCATGATAAATTCGGTTTGCATTGCTGAGACGCTCAGGATCTTCACTTGTACGCAACAACTCTTTGTAAATAGCATTATACCTACGACATTCAAGGTTGATTCTATTTGGTATGTGTTATTTCACATACTTTTTCTTTACCAAAAACCCGACAAATGAGACCAAAAACTAACCAAATATGCCATATATATTGTGTTTTTTGTGTTTTTGAATGTGCAGGTACGGATATTATGAATATGGACGAAAATCATGGAAAAATCGACAAAACAAGCACGAGAGTGGAAAAGTTCATTTAAAGTCGGAGCCGGGAAAGCAATTGATCACAATTATGCTTAGAGTTTCAAAGTTAACCCTTGAAGATTCATTATTGTCACAAATGGTCCTTGGATGAACTTTGCAAAGATGACAATATTGGTCCTTGGAGTTTACAATTTTACAATCTTGGTCCTTGCAATTTTTTTTACCTAAAATCTATTATTACACTTGAAATTCAAATCTGCCAAGTCCATTATTTATAAACCCAATCCCAAACAGAATACCAGGCCCAATCCCTTATATACCACAACCCGGCCCACAACACTTACCCTGGTCAAACCCATAATAAATGCCAGTCAAACAATAAATAAAAAAATCCCCAAAACCATTCCCGCCCCCAATTTCCTTTTTACCCAGGCAATTTACTATTCACTAGAACCCTAATTTCACCCCCTCCAAATCAACTGAGATTAAGGGTATTATGGTACTTGACACACACTTCTAGAACCTATCTGACATGTCAGATATGACAACATACCGTGTACACCTTGGCAATCCCAAGGTCAATGATTGGCTGTTGTGACAGGGCACATGATCCAAGGGTATAGAATGAATGAGATGATGACATCTAGTGATCAAAGGATGAGATTAGAGATCGAGATGATTCCTCCAAACCCTAAGAGCTCCTCACATCAGCTATAAAAAGCCTCCTCATTCACACAGAAAAAGGCTGTTAGTTTTTAGGAGTAGTATAGTTAGTTTAGCTTAAAATTACACAGTCAATTTAATTTTCTGTTGAAATTAGCTTTTGTAATCTCTGAAACTAGTGTAATCAAGTGCTTTTATTAATAAAATCCTTAGATAATTACTGTTTTGTTGTTTCTTAATTTCATCTAAAGTTTTCTCTACTTATTCATTTGCATTCACATAAGCTTGAATAAGCTCATTCACTACTGTTTTAGATTTCTATAAGCTTCTAAAAGCTTATTGTTCATTTACTTTATCATTTATTGTTTTATAAAAATAAAAATAAAAAAAATCAGAAACACTTAAAAATTCCAAAAATATGTTTTTCAATTATTAAAACTAGCTTCATTAAGCTTGATTTTCTATTTATGTACTCTCATACTAGCTTATAGTAGCCTTTGTGAGTGAATTAGGAGTTTAACTCAATACAATTCTCTCAATCTCATACAAGTCAACAAAAGTCAACAAGCTCCAATAAGCTCCCGGCTTATCAGAAGTACTTTAGATCTTGTTGCTGAGCTTATCTAAAAGATAAGCTGTGTTCAAATGTTACCTCTGTTTAGCTGAGGTTGACTTGTAAGTCCTTTTTCCATTTTATCCTATTAGAATTGCTTAATAGCTTATATCTGATTATACTAGTGCTTAACTGAGTTTATGTGCTTTATTAGTGTATTTGTGTTAGTTTGTTGCAAGTCTACTTGATTTCATTTGCTTGTTCTCATAGTTGCTTAATTTGCATTTTTCTAGTGATAATTAGTTTATCTAGTTTCTACTTATTTCACTGCTTATTTGTCTGTCATTTTAGCATTTTAATAGTTCATATAGCATAAGTAGTTAGTTTGCTTCAGTAGCTTAGCTCAATTGGTCCTAAAACATCATAAACCAAAAACAGCTTAGTATAAAGGGTGTTTGGTTCAGGGTGAATTATTGTGTTGTTGAAGTTTCTGTGTGTTAAAGTTAGCTCAGATAGATTACATTAGGTATACTAGAGTAAGTTTAAGTATAAATTTGGTAGGTTGCTAGATAAAAAGTCAATTTGATCTTTAATCTCATTTCGGTTAACCTGTTGACTATTTTTGCTGCTATCTTCTTAGATTTAGGTGCATAATAATCAAACTTAGCTTAATTAGGTTTTATATTAGCTAAAATTACAATTATAATTAGTTTGTATCATTTGAAACTCAATATAGTCAAACTTTGCTTAAGCGCAAAAAAAGTCAAAATCCATTGTCTGTTGCAACAGACCCTATATCAGATGCCATTTCGTGCATCAAACCAGTTTGAAAAATTGTGGAAAGTGGAATTTAGTTAATCTTGGTTGCTTGTCCTCAAGTTTCAAAAGTAGTTTCACAGTTTGGGGCTCATTTGGCAACTTAAAGTTAAGCTCAAAAGACCCCATTTGGTCATTTGGTTGCCCTGCACCACAGCCATTAGGGCTTTTTCTTTACTTATTTCCTATTTGTCAGTAGTAGTAGCTTTTAGGTTCTGTGCTTGGTTTACATTTTGTTTAATTTTTAGTTTATAGATAGTCAGTAGTAGTAGCTTTTAGGTTCTGTGCTTGGTTTACATTTTGAAGCTTGTTAGATAGCTTAAGCTTGCCTCTAAGTTGGCCATATAGGCCGTTCTTGCATCAGTGAGCTTATTTGATCTTTGTACTTATGGTTGCCTTGTTCTTGCTTATATATTCATCTAGGATTACTTATTCTAGATTATTAGTGTTATTTGAGTCCCTCCCCCTAGTTAGCTTAAGTTTGTTTTCTCCATTTTGCCCTTTGGTTTGAGCTTATATTAGATTTAGGAAGCTTACTATCAAACTGCTTGGACTTAAAGCTTTTTCTCAGCTTAATTTCAGTTTTCATAAAAATAGTTTTTGTAAAAGTTGCTAATTTTCACATACTTTTCCAGTTTCTAATATAAAAATAAAAAAGAAAAATAAAATGATAAAAATGTAAAAACCAGGGATTGAACCCTGGTCTCTTCCAAACCCACAGCCTCACACACGCATAACTTAACCAAATGCCCTAGGGACTTTTCTCATTAGATCTTTGCACCTTCTTTTACTTAACCACAAGTTTCCCTTTTAGCTTATTAGTTGTAATCAGCTTTTTACTGCTTATTAGGATTAGCTTTTTGCAAAATTTTATTTTTCTTATCTTTCTTATACCATTAGTTAGTTTCCAAAATTATTTCAGATTTATCTTTCAACTTTTTCTATTTTTAATCAAATTATTTTCTTTTTTCTAGTTTTTAAATCATTTTAAATAAAAAAATAAAAAGACATAAAAAATATTTTTCTTTTTCCAAAATTTTCTTTTATCATTTGCAATGTAGGATAATTATCTTCATGCCCGTAGGATTAGGATTTCTTAGATTTCACTTTTTATTTTGCGTCATTACATTTTTAATCCCCGTTTTTAGTTTAATTTTGCGTTTTAGGTATCCTTATGCCCCGTTACTTATTCCCTTAGCTTTATTGTTTGTTTTTAATTATTAATTCATTATCCGTAGTGTAAAATCCCCATATTCTCACTTTAATTCACTATTCACTTCACGATTTCACGATCACGAACCGACAATCTCGAATTCAACCTTCGTTGGGACTACGACCCTAGGAAATACTTTCCCGAGTATTTCTTTAGAAATCAAATATTACATCAATCACTATTCCATTGAGCTGTAATACTATTTTTATTACGGTGCTCACCATTAGTCTGATCGTTGAACCTTTGTGTAACGACATTCCAAAAAGGTTCATTCACAAGGTCTCTAGATTCGTGAAGTCCAAGCCATATGTTAGCTAGCAAGGTTTCTTCTTCCATGGACCAGCGATTATTCATTGTGAAATGATTTAGAAGTGAAGTGTATGCTTTAGAAAGTGAAGTGTATGCAAAATTGTATGATAATGTATGCTTTATATAGGGGTGTATAAACGTTTAAAATTCAAATACATGGGCAAGATTGTTTTGAACATTTAAAATTCAAAAGTTGGTGGGCGGGATTTTTTTAAACGTTTAAAATTCAAAAGTTGGTGGGCGGGATTGTTTTAAACGTTTAAAATTCAAAAGTTGGTGGGCGGGATTTTTTTGAATTTCAAATTCAAATCAATGGGCGGGATTTATGAGCTTATTTAACACCCATTCACAGCTAATTATTGCTCACACCCATTCACACATAATTCTCACACAAATCATACATAATTCACAAACAATTCTCTCAAACAATGTCTCGCAAAGACTTCTCCCAACAACTCCCAACTCCCCGTGACTTCTCCCAACAATTCCCAACTCACCGTGACTTTTCTCAGCAATTCTCAAGTCACCATGACTTTTTCCAGCAATTCCCAAGCTCCAGCAGCATTCCGAANCACAAACAATTCTCTCAAACAATGTCTCGCAAAGACTTCTCCCAACAACTCCCAACTCCCCGTGACTTCTCCCAACAATTCCCAACTCACCGTGACTTTTCTCAGCAATTCTCAAGTCACCATGACTTTTTCCAGCAATTCCCAAGCTCCAGCAGCATTCCGAATGCACCGGTGAACACTCCACCGAAAAACATCTTTCCGGTATTCACACCGGATAATGAACCGGTTCATCAACCACCGGTTGTCCAACAACAACCCGATCAACCCATTTGGAGAGGGTTGACTGATGAAGAACTGTTTCAGCAAAATATGCAAGAATTGTTACGTGTTGAAGCAGAGGAAGAAAGTGAGGCAAGAGCTCGTGAGGAGCGAGCAAAAGCTAAACAGGATCGGAGAAACCATCGAGCAAAATGGCGATGGGCAATGGGAATAAACCGTGTGCCATCGAGTGAGGACGATTCGAGTGCCTCCTATTCGAGTCACGAGGGCTATGTGTCGGATGATTCATTTTATTGATTCGTAGTTTTATGTTTAATTATCGTAGGTTTATGTTTAATTATCGTAGTTTATGGTTCATGTTTGCTGTAGTTTGTTGTAGTTTGTTTAATGTATGTTTAAAAATTAAGTATTAATATAAGTTGTGTTTTATTAGTTATTAAATGAAATATTAGTTTTAGTTGAGGGTTGAATTTGAAAATAGTTGAGTTAAAGCTGAGTTATTGTTGTGGGTGCTTTTTTCTGAGTTAAGGTTAATGTGTTAAAGCTGACGTGGCCGCTGATGTGGCACTGAGTTAAGTTATAACTCAGGTTACCACTGTGTTTGCTCTAAGCTAAAAAGAAATTGCATATAGATGAATTATATGACTCATATATATTTAATATTAGACGTATTTATATGCAAAACGCATAAAAATGTGTACATTATAAGTGAATGCCCTGTGCGACGGCGCTTATTGCACACCCTTTCGAGACCACTCTGGGTAAAAGTATTGGCATACAATATTGCCGTTTCAAAAAAAAAAAAAAAAAAAAAAGGTACTCTGGGTAAAAGTATTGGCATACAATATTGCCTTTCCTATAAAAAAATAAAATAAAAAAAGTATTGGCATACAAAGTTACAAATAATTGACTTGGATAAATATATCACAAATTGTAATTTGCTTTTCTGCTTTTTTAACAAGCCATGAGTAAAGATTAAATGAGAAGAAAAATTAAAATGAGAAGGATGAGAAGAAACCACATCCGTACATTTCAGATGTATTTACAAACATAGGTGCATCTCCCCTTAATTTAAAATGTGTGGTTGAAATCCTTCTCATTCTTCTCATTTCAAATTTTCTTCTCACTATATCTCTTCTCAACAAGCCATAGCAATTAGCAATTTAGCACACCAAACTTTTTCTAGCTGGTTTGTGCGAACAAAACTTTAGGTATCTAATTAACCATAGTTGTGGTATAGTTTTCTTCTAGTACGAGGGAAACTCATAGAAACCGTTTTTACTGACATGGCAGGTAAATCATAAGCTGTATAGATGATCCTACAAAGCTCATGAAGTCTTTTGAATTACTAACTTTTCACAATTGTGGATTATATGACTATTGTTTGTTTACACAATAAATATGCCAGACCAACTTGGATTTACCTAATTATTAATTTGGATTTGCTAATGAGTGTGCCCAATGGGCATTTTCTAAACCATAAATACATGCATTTGACGTGTAATTAATACACTCAAACTTCTCTTTTTAATAAAAATGCATTTCATGAACATTACATAAATGTAAAATTTACTATAATTAAATGTGATTTTCAATTTAATACACTCAAAATTTTTATATGTTTACACTCTAAAAATTGTCCGGTGGATACCCATTAGCAAATCCCTTATTAATTTACCAAAAGCACATTAAACTGTGAAGTTGGTCTTTAACTAAATTAATATATTGGTTGGCATGTCACAATTGAATAATAAGTCGAAAGTTATAGTCCTATAGTCCTATCTGGTATGTAAAATGAGGTCGGTGAATCGAATTTACTCAATAAACAATGGTTAATGTGCTTTTGGCAGATAACGAGTTGAAATTGCCTCTCGTGTTGCGGCCGGGTTTTCGGTTTACACAAAACAATACGCAACTTTATTCTCAAAGTCTTTAACACTTTAACACTTAACTCTGATTAACTATAAATTATAGTTTGCTTTAAAGTTTATGCAATAGCACATCTGCAAAAAGAAAAAAGACAGAAACAAAGCAACAAAGTCTCGCAAAGAGAAGATAAAAAAAAAAGATACGATCAACAAAAAAAGAGTGAAAGGATCTAAGGTTTCATTTGTTTTTTTAAAGGTTTTATGTCTTAATCTGCAAATCATGTCTCAAGAAAAAGAGGTATATCTTAAGTCTTCATCTACAAGGAAGAAAGTCGTTTGTTTTTTTGTACTTTTAAAAGAAAATAATGAAAAAGCAATAAATATGGTTTGCGTTGAAGATGTGGAAGTTTATGCCTAATTTTTGAAGAGGTAAGAATCGAAAAAAACATTTATGTCCGCAGAAAAACAGACAAAATTTCTACAAGTCTGCAGATAAAAGAAGTGAAAAAAAAAGAAAAAAAAAAAAAAAAAAAAAANACAAATAAAAAAACAAAAAAACAAAAAAAACAACAAACGATACCTAAGTTGGGCTTATGGAGAGACAAATACCAGACCATCTAAAGTGCTTTAGTTATTACTATGCATTAGTTAGAGCATCCACAATGGTCCAAGTCTTCAATTACTTTCCTCATTTAATAACCCATCGCTTTATTATGTTTAACTCATTTAAAAGTCGTTGCTACAATAGTGAAAAGTCTTTATAAAGACTTGTCATAAATTAAGAAAAACATTAAGAGTCCGTTTGTTTTGTAAGTGGGTTTGGATTAGGATTTGGATTTTGTATAATTTTGGATTTGAGGTGGGTATAGGAGAGGATAAATTATATATATTTAAATATATTTTATAATAAATTTTAAATAAAAAGTTTATTTAAATAATAAAATAATACTCCTTCAGTCTTAAAATTATTGTCAGGACACAAAAATCACATAGTTTAATAAAAGTGGGGTCACTTTAATTTTTCAATCACTCAAATAGAATATTTCCCCACTAAATTTTCTAGTTTTTACTTAAAAATGAAAGTGGACAATAAATTTAAGAAATCCTGAAAAAGAAATATGGATAATAATTTTGAGATGAAAAGAGTATGAAATAATATTAAGAGGGTCCTACATATACAAGAGAGAAAAAAAGAAGAGGCCCCACCAAAATAAGCAACCCACCTAATTAATATACTATCAATTTTTCATTCAACCTATCATTCTCTTTAGGGCATCCACTATGGTTAAAATTGATAAAGCTTTATAAGTGTTCCATGTCATCACATATCAATAAATTATAAACCTTTTCAGTTTATAAACCTTTTCTCACTATAATTAAAAATGTGTTACAACTTTATACATACTTCACATTACACATGCATTAATTGTGTTGAGTTTATGAAGATGTCCAAGAACTAGGACCTTTTCATCCCACCTAGATTTCTCACTATGGTTGAAACAAGATATAAACCTTTTCAGGTTTCTTAAACCTATTCATGGACCTCTTATAGTGGATGCTCTTAGTAAAAGAATAAACAAAACTAGGGCTGTACACGAACCGGACGAACACGAACGAAGCCTTGTTCATGTTCGTTTATTTAATTTTAACCGGACAAATAAACGAACACAAACACTTAAACGGACGAATTTTCTTGTTCATGTTTGTTTATTAAGAAAATGACTTGTTCATGTTCGTTTATATTCGTTCATTAAGACACTAAACGAACGCTAAACGGACATAAACGATCGAACATAAATGAACATAGACAAACAAACATAAACTTTATTAAATTATGCATCCAATATTGTTTTATAAGTGTTGTTTTGTTTAAACGAACTATTTTTAAAATTATACAATTAAAAGATGTAATATACGAACATAAATAAATAAATAAATAAATAAACATAAACGAACGTTAACGAACGCATAATCGGACGTTCACGAACATAAATAAACGGACATAACTTTTGTTCATGTTCGTTCATTTAACAAAACGATCGTAAAATATTGTTTATGTTCGTTCATTTAATAAATAAACGAACATAAACGAACTTTTTACCGAACAGTTCATGAAATGTTCACTGAACGTTCAGTTCGTTTACAGCCCTAAACCAAACACATTATTCTTGTCACATCAACTTAAAACTCAATCCAAACCCTCAAAACAAACGGCCCCTAAAATAAGATTGAGTGAGAGTGAAAAACTTTTGTCAAAATGTTGGAGTTTACCAAACTATCTAAAAAAGCTTTCCAAAAAGTTTTTATCACAATGGTAAAAATATTTTAGAAAAGATTTAGAGAATAGTGAAAAGTCTTTTATGACGATGCTCTTAATAACAAACAATATAAATATATATTTGAGAAAACTGTAAAAAAAAATGTTCCCGAACTTTTCCAAAAATGCAAAAATAAGGGCGAGAGTAAGAATCAAACATGCAACCTTCCACAAAATTTAAAGAAAATTTACAACTAAGCCAACAACTTATACATGCTTTCTGTTGGAATACAAACACATATATTACGAATTTAATATGTGTTTAAAAAAAATAAAAGAATAACCTGCAACCTCTTGCTTAGTACTACGCAGTGTTCTAAAAGGCGCGTCAAGGCGCCGCTAAGGCGTCGCCAAGGCGCGAGGCGTGACCTCGCCGCCACGAAATGGACCTTGGCGGCTGCTCTAGGCGTGGCGTGGGAAAAGGCGAGAAAAGACGCGAAAAGGAGCGCCTTTTGGTAAGGCGTGGCGTCACTTTTTGAACCAGTTTTTTTTTTCTCTCTCTTTCAATAACTATTTTGAACCGGTATTTGAAATTTGGGGTATTTAGTATTTATGCCTGGTAATTATATAATAATTAGTAATATAAATGTCTAATATAGTAGTTAAAATGTATATAAAATATGATATTATAACATAAATGGTAAATCTATACATATTTTCTTACCGCCTTAGTCACGCCTTAGAAAATGCCATGGCTCGTAAGGCTTGAGGCGTGGCCATGCCGCCACGCCACGCCTCACGCCATTTATAACCTTGGTACTACGTATATTATATTTACCACTGGACTAATGCTAGCATTTATTTCGTTTTAGTGTGTGTATATATATAGACACGCACACGAAATTGTCAAATTGTAGTTACTGTAGACTAAAAGTAATTTACAGTTTGACAATTGTTAATTATAGAATAGACTTTCAATTCAAGTTTGGACACAATCAAGTAGACTAATAAGTAAAAGGGCAAAAGCTATAAATATTAGTACAATTTTAACTCATTTATCTCAATTCATAAATCTCTCATTATATAATATTATTATGGGCAGTCTGGTCATTTCATCTATCCTCATCTTCTACATTATATAACTCTAGCCAAGCACCATAAATTCCGTTTAAAAACCTAGATTCTGGCCAACTAAATTTCACCTCTCAAATCCAAAATTAACAAACTTATACCAAATTCAAATTCAAATCCAAAATCATCAGCTGTAATCAAGGTTATAAATAGCGTGAGAGTGGCGTGGCGGCATGGTCAAGCCTCACGCCTTAGAAACTATGGCGAAGCCATAGCGTTTCCTAAGGCGTGACTTAAAGTGACCAAAAATATGAAAATATTTATAGATTTATGTAGTATATCATAGTTCAAATATTTCGAGCTTATAAAAAGTGTTATACATAAGGAATTAATTCAAGAAACAATCCTTGCATGTAATCTTCTTCATTTCTTTCAAAAGACCCTTTTCTCATCGGAGTTAATCTTCATCAGTGAGTATGGGGGCTATAATCTTCATGATATTGCCTAGTATATGTCTTCATTGTCCATTATGGATGTTGGTTGAATGGCTATGGATTTCATATATCTAGGAAATGTAGTCACGGGATTATGGTCTAGGTGAATAAATGGTGAACATGAGTAGTGTTTTGGATTTGTCCGAGATTTGGAAGCATCAGACATATGTGACTTAATGTCATCCGAGATTATTCAGTTGTATCTGATTTGATGTATCAGACATGTCTGTTTAGTTTTTGAATATGCAGAGTACTAGAGTTGTATATGGGCATAGGCATGTCTATACCCTTTCTCTTTATTAATGATGTAATCGTTTTTTGATATTAATATTTGTTCACCGGTTTTCATAAAAAAACCAAAAAGGCATCATGCCTCGCACCTTAGCGCGTCTTATCGTGCCTTTTCACGCCTCATCTCACGCCGCGCATAGAGCCGACGCCTTGGTCTATTGCTTAACGTGAAGGTCACGCTTCGCGCCTTAACGGCGCTTTAGAGCCTCCATAATGCGCCTTTTAAAACCCTGGTTGTAATGTAATAGTTATTGAAATATGATATTGCATAATAATCATATCATCATCTGTAATAAAACGAAATGGAACCGAAACATGATATTGATTAGATGTTCAAAATTTTATTCTCCTTTTACAACATTCGGTGCCCACATCTATTTTGTCAAGTATCCACCAAAATCTTAATATAATGGAACCAAAATAGAGATAATGTAAAACAAGGTCACCCCATCGAATATGTGTGTGGCCTATTTATATATTGTCCTCCTTTTTATTTATTTATTTATTATTATTTATTTATTTATTTATTTTTTTTAATTTAATTTAATTTTTTATTATTATTATTATTATTTTGTTAATCATGGGTTTCCGACTCGATATTGCGAGCCGACTAATCTCACGGCGACTACCCTTTTTTGGATAGCCCGGAATTGGCGCAGGTGAACCTCCGTGACCACAAAGAAATTAATTTTCTCCCCGTTGGATTCGAACCCTTGACCTCCTCATTGGAAGACTGTTATTCATACCGCTGAGTCACCCCTTGTGGTTATTGTCCCTTTAAATTTTCTACATGTTTACATTGATGTGTCAGAAAATATAGTAATAGTAATAGATGTGATGGTGGCGATGAAGACGAAAATGAGGGGATGTGATTAATGGGTTGGAGGATAACGTGTTATGTTCTTTTATAAACCTAGATATTTATAAAATTAGATAACTAATATTTGGATGCCACAAGTTTGCATTTCAGCTAGTGGTGTTGACGGCCGAAGGTGGTGGTGGTTTTTGCGGCCGAAGGTGATGGTGATGACTAGTGAAGTAGATAAGAGGCATTAATGTCTTTTAGTGAGAGAAAGAGGGATTTATTTAACCATAATAACAAATAGTATCACTTTGTTAAGTAAAATGACAATAAAAAAAGTAGATAAAGCATAATGAGTTAAAAATGTGAGTGCATAGAGTATTTATAGCTTTTACCATAATTAAAAACCATGTGTTTATTTAACATCACTACAATGTTTCTGGCATTTGGCGACGACAAAATCTGATACGTCGTTGCTAAGTTTTAGCGCCGACATGTAGTCGCCAAAAGGTCGTTAGCATAGAGCCGCGGCGAAAAGTTATGGCAACGAAAATCAAAGAGTTTTAGCGAAGATAGGTGGGCCCCACATAAATTCTTAGTCCAAGATTAATGGAGTGCGTCTTATAGATTTTTAGAGATGACACGTGTCATCGCTAAAAGTAATTTATAAAATGAATAAAAAATATAAATATTTAAATTATTTATTAATTGTATAAATAAATAAAATACAAATAATTAAATTATTAATTGATTATTGCAGGGGTCCACACTTTAGCTATTGCTAAAAGTTTAAGCCAGATAAGCAATAATCACTTTTATCGCCGACACAAAGTGTCTGCAGGTAAAAAAAACTTGCAGCTTGTGCAATATTTTCAGATTTTACCCGAAATTTTTTTCTAGAAAAAAAATCTACTAAATCTCAACCCTGGACTTTACCCCAAAACAATGTTTCAAAATTATTCAAATTCATCCATCCATTGTTCATTCCAAAACAACCAAGCAAAGTCATAGTTTTCAAAAATAACAATACAAGCTAATACTAATATGTCCATATAGATAACAAAGCGATGTCCATACAAATACTATCACAAACTCAATCTCTACTAATCATCATCATAAGCATCATCATAATCACCACTACCCTCATTATCACCTACATTCTCGCTAAGGCCGGGAGCAAACACTTGGGAGAAATGATTAGGGTCGGGGAAGATACACGTGGGAATAACGTGCATGTTGACTGTTAACGAAAGTCAAAAAGTCTTTAAAGGCAGTTTGGGTAGCTTCAGCTGCCTTTCTAGCCGCCTCAGCTTCTCTCGCCACCCTATATTGTTCCTTCTGCCACAATTATTTATTTTCACTCATCATCTCATCAACTTGGGTATGGGTGTATGATATCATCCCGGAGCATTGTGAGTTCCTGCCAAAACCCGATCCCAGCCTAGTAACTTCCCACATTTACTAGGTATATGCCCATGATTTTTTTCCTTGCAAGACTTCAACGAGAATTTGCCCATCTGTCATATGAAAGGACATGTTTTGGTAGAGACAACATCTTTCATGTTGGTCATTAGTCGTTGTGTAGTTCCAAAAAAGAAGAGAGTTAATATGACAATGGCCAAAGGGTGCTTGGTAATTGGTTTACCAAAGTACCCTTAATGCATCGTCAGGGGTGTTTGGTAATTGGTGCAGCAGTTACCAAACACCTATATTGCTACATCAAGAGTGTTTGGTAAGTGTTGCATTATCAANTTGACTGTTAACGAAAGTCAAAAAGTCTTTAAAGGCAGTTTGGGTAGCTTCAGCTGCCTTTCTAGCCGCCTCAGCTTCTCTCGCCACCCTATATTGTTCCTTCTGCCACAATTATTTATTTTCACTCATCATCTCATCAACTTGGGTATGGGTGTATGATATCATCCCGGAGCATTGTGAGTTCCTGCCAAAACCCGATCCCAGCCTAGTAACTTCCCACATTTACTAGGTATATGCCCATGATTTTTTTCCTTGCAAGACTTCAACGAGAATTTGCCCATCTGTCATATGAAAGGACATGTTTTGGTAGAGACAACATCTTTCATGTTGGTCATTAGTCGTTGTGTAGTTCCAAAAAAGAAGAGAGTTAATATGACAATGGCCAAAGGGTGCTTGGTAATTGGTTTACCAAAGTACCCTTAATGCATCGTCAGGGGTGTTTGGTAATTATGGCACCATCAATAGCCTGGGATGACAACATGTGTTAGGAAAAAAATTATTTGCATAGTTCATCTTTGCATTACGATCGCCAAAGCGCCCACCATGCGTATGCATACACCTTTTATGCTCAACAAGGTCTTCATAATGCTAGCATTCTTCGAACTATATATAACTAATATAAAACAAATTAATAACGACTTATCCAACACATTAAAAATATTATTAAAAAAAAAAGTTATAAAGTGTCTTACATATTTGTGTCATCGAACTGCGAAAAGATTGGGATTCTTAATAGGTCAACACTTCATTCTTGGATCGGTTTTGATAATTGATCTCCAATATGCACTGACGAGCACGTTTGACCAAATAGTCGACCAGCTTCTGCCATTCATCATTGCCCCTTTCCCAGTCTTTCGGATGCTTTCTCCTTAATTTCTTCATCCCTTACTAGTAAACCATTTATTCTTAAAATGGTATTTTGTAACCACCGGTAAATTTCCACTTATTTTAATACTTAAACAATAGAATACTTGTCCATTTTTCACGTCTATTTTTTTTTTAAACATGTTAAGTATTTTTAACTTTCATTTACCACTTTCATTTACCACTTTACGTTATTTCAGTAGAATACTTGTCCATTTTTCACGTCTATTTTTTATTTTTAACATGTTAAATATTTTTAACTTTCATTTACCACTTTCATTTACCACTTTACGTTATTTCAGTAGCATACTTAACGTACAAACTAAATGTTTGCCAATTATTAGAGTTTTAGAAAAACCCTAAGTTATTACATATTTTGTCCCGATACTGCAAGAAATTTCTCAATCCCTACTTGGACCATTTCTTCGACTAATTTTTCTATCCGACGATCTGCTATATCTTGGTTCTCCAAGTGGGACCTTAGGTTGAAATAGTTCTAAATAGTTGTACATATTTAAATACACATTTAAACCGGTCGATAAATAAAAAAATAAACAAACCTGATATCGATTATGGGATATATGTTAGCTTTTTAAAATAATTTCTAGTCATTACATTCCTATAATTTTTGGAGCGTGATATTAATAATTTTGATGAAATGATTTCTCTCGTCATCTGTAAAGTTATTTTTAAAAAAAGCGTATAATCAAAATATATTACTCGCCGAAATTTTAATTATAAGGTACTTACCGCCGTAACGCATGGATAACATGCTAGTGTAAAATGTAAATTATATATCTAGTAACTCTTTTGGTTATCTCTCTCTCTAAATATATTTCTCCTACCTCTCTACAAAACCAATCCGACCCTATCAAATCAAATCAACTTTTCCAGCGGCCGGTTTTGGCCGGCCGTCCGGATCTTTCTTTTGTGCTTTTCCTTTCCACAATAAAGCCTTAACTGCAGATCTGCCATCTCCCTTTTTCGTCGCTGCTGCTGTAGGCGCTGCTACCACCGTGGTTTTCTGCTCAGATCCGTTACCAGCTGGTCTCTTCTGCTCAGAGCTGTTGTGGTCCGTCATCGACGGCTTGCTGCTGAATTGGGATTTGACTTTAGATCTGTTAGGTTTTGGTCTAGCTCCTGTTAGGATGCTTACTTTTTTCTTCTTTGTATGTTTTGTGTACTTAGTGTACTTTTGTCAAGCTACACCTTTATATGGTTGTGTCTACCAAAAGCTCACTTTGATGATTTCCCCCACCTCAGAATGGTGTTGCTATAGTGTGTCACAGCTATTATGGTGTATGTCTTGTTTTGTCTTAACTGGTTATGTTCGTTGTAACTTGTTATGTTCAATCTTCCTCCATTTGTGAGGTGTGATAATGTAATCTCTGTTCAAAAAAAAAAATTTCACCCATTTTTTATAATTTAAATATCTCTTAAACCGTTAATCGTTAAGCGAAAATAATTACACCATCGCGACGAGCATTTAATTATCTTTCTATAGATATGCACTTTGATATGCTTTTCGACAAAAAAAAATTTTCGTTTTTTTCACGTTTTTTTTCGTAGCCGAAAAAATCATATATGATATATCATATATGATATAGTCACGAAAAAAAAACGTGAAAAAAACGATTTTTTTTTTTGTCGAAAAGCATATCAAAGTGCATATCTATAGAAAGATAATTAAATGCTCGTCGTAACGGTATATTTTTTTTCGCTTAAGGATTAACGGTTTGAAAGATATTAATATTTGAAAAAAAA
>LBNU01017471.1:0-11720 GCA_014162995.1 Artemisia annua
ATATATAAACTTTAATCGATGGGAAAGCAATTTTAAGGCGGGCATTTGATTATTGCGTACTCACAAACTACCGGCCATCAATCATGATGGATTCAAAGCTTAATATTACAATAAAACAAAACTACTTAATGAATTAAATACATGCAGGACCTTCTTACAGCTCCAAGATCTCCTATCAATAGTTAACATTCTAGTATTTAGTATGCGTTGTTGAAGTGTTGAATGGAAGGAAATGTAGATCGCCGTTAGGTGGGCAGAAGTTGGAACAAGCCAACTAATTGGTCCTGAACTGGTGCGAAAGACTACAAATAAGGTTTTCCGATTAAAGAGAGATTAAAGGCAACGAGAGATTGCCAAAAGAGTTATGCGGATAATTGCCGTAAGCCCTTAGAGTTTGATGTCGGCGATATTGTGATGTTGAAAGTGTGTTCTTGGAAAGGTGTTGTGCGTTTTGGTAAGAAAGGCAAAATAGCACCGAGATATGTAGGACCGTTTGAGATAACGGAAAAGATTGGATTTGTGGCATGTCGTTTGAGATTGCCTCAGGAGTTAACTAGAGTGCATAATACGTTTCATGTATCTAATTTGAAGAAGTGTTTGGCGGATGCTGGTCTGCATGTGCCATTAGATGGGATTAAGGTTGACGAGACATTTCGTTTTGTCGAGAAACTTGTTGAGATTAATGACCGAGAGGTTAAGAGTTTGAAGTATGGTAAGATAGCGTTAGTAAAATATGATNGAAAAGATTGGATTTGTGGCATGTCGTTTGAGATTGCCTCAGGAGTTAACTAGAGTGCATAATACGTTTCATGTATCTAATTTGAAGAAGTGTTTGGCGGATGCTGGTCTGCATGTGCCATTAGATGGGATTAAGGTTGACGAGACATTTCGTTTTGTCGAGAAACTTGTTGAGATTAATGACCGAGAGGTTAAGAGTTTGAAGTATGGTAAGATAGCGTTAGTAAAATATGATAAGATTTGAAGCGTGGTCCTGAGTTTTACTTGGGGACGCGAGGATCAGATGAGATCTAAGCACTCAAATTTGTTTTGCTGATGTGGTTGGTAAGTAGATCGTTTGTAGTTGGATTTAGATTGTGAAAGTTAGATGAGGATGTATCGTACCTACCTGTGAGAAGTCGTTTGGATCATTGGTATTTTTGATCGGGGTAGTGTATTTATTTTTCGTGTATCGTTGTAGTATCAGGATGTTTTCGATCGTGTGAATTTGGGTATCTAGTTTGTTCATATTTGGTGGTTCTTTCTCTTTGATTTTTTATATATCATGGTAGAATCCCACATCATCATAAGAATGGATAACGATTTATGGTTTTATGGTGTGGTATTATTCCGCTTTTATATCCATAAATGTTCTTGATGTTAGTGATGAGACGAGTGGTTAAATCTCGGGACGCGATTTCCCTAAGTGGGGGATGATGTGACAACCGTGATTTTAGCAGATTAGTTTGACTAATAGTCTTTAGTCGTTTAACTTTGTTTGGTGTGAATTAAGTGTTTATGTGGGCTATATGTGTGAGATAGGTGTTATATATGAGTGATATATGTATGGTATGAGAGTGTGTTGGCACTAAATCCCTTTGCGTGGTGTTATTGTTGTGAGTTGAGTAATGTTGGTGTTGGGATAAGTTTATTTTGATCGCCTTTGTGGTGTAGAAATGACTTGTGTGTTTTGGTGTTTTGTGGTTTTGTGTGACAAGTATTCTTTCAAGTATTTGAGCATTAGAAAGTTACGAGGAGGTTATTTTATGAGTTATTTTGATGAGTTATATTTATAAGGAGTGTGTAATTCTATTTTTGGAAACATTGTTTTGAAAATGATTATTTTCTTAGTCGTCATAAAAACTAAGGTTTATCGCGTAAGACGTTAGGTTTCGTTATGGGATGTTTATAAAATATTAAAAGTATAAGGTTTTGAGTGTAATAATTAATTTTAATAAATAAAAAATAAAAATATATGTGTGTGCATATACAAAATCGGCCAAGGGGTGTTTTAAGGGAAAAAGGAAACCAAATTTTAGTCCAATTACAATTCCTAATTAAAAGATTATCTAGAATATTAATAGGGTAATATAAATACAAACCAAAAACACCCTAAAAACGTTTTTGGACATATGGTCGATCTAAAGGGAGAGCAGGAAAAGTTAGGGTTTCAATTTTGTGAAGAAAACAAGCCTAAGGTATGCCTAGTAATCCCTTAATTGTTTAATTATTGATTTGATTCATGTAATACAAGTTATGATGGATTTAGGGTTTGTAAAATTTTGTAAATTAATGATGTTAAACATGTTGGGATCATTGGTTAATAATATTATGATGATTGGTAAAGATATTTGGTCATTAAACGCGTTAGTTAATGAGTTAGGGTTTGGACAGAAAGTTAGGGCTGTAAAGATACGAAGTTATTTAATAGTTGGTAATGAGTTAGATAACGAATTTTAACTCTAAATTGTAGTTGAAAGAAAGAGCTTTTCAGAGAGTGCAACCACGACTGATTTCGAGGTCGGGAAGTTAGTCTTTTGATTTTTACGAGATAAGGTGTCAAAGCTGTTAAACCGGGACAGAATTTGGGTAAAAGTTTGATGGTGTTTAGTGGATGAAAAAGTGTTATTAAGGTTAGCCCTTTTGGAAAAGTTAAGTTTTAGGTTATGTTGACTCCCACGAAAAGGATTCGCGATAAAAAGTTGTGGAAGTATTTTTATATAATCAAAAACTTTTGGTGTGCGTTCAGATCCGAATCTGGATAGCTAACAAGTTTGATTTTCTTATGGGTACTTGTGTATGTTATTAGATCATGGGCTTCTGGGATTAGCTTGTATGCTTAGGAGAGACCATGGGGAATTTTTGGTGTGAGTTTTTAAGCTTGTATGGTCATTATTTTATGTGGGTGAATGTACCCTAAAATTCTGCATTTTCTGAAATTATAAGTGCAAGGGATTTAGTGAGTGTTATTGGTTGTTAGTGTTTAGTATGGAGTCTAGGAGATCCATGGTGGATCATATGAACCTTAGACATCCATCATATGAATATTACATGGGCTATAGCTTTTAGCTTGGCCGTATGTAATGTGTATCTATTTGTGTGTTGTTTAGATTGTGATTGTGAATTGTTGGAAGATGCAGAGTTAAGGTGAGTTCATAGTCCCATACTTTTTACTTTGTTTTAAACATGGGATGGGAATGATGCTTGTCTTAAATGGTTTAAGTTACTGTGATTATGTGTGTGATTTTAAAAAGGCTTGGACTAATAATGTTATCGTATGCATGCTATGTGTTGAATGGTATGTGATAATGCTGTGTGGTCCAATTGGAGGGGAGTATCCAATTGGAGAGTAATACTCCTACTCGTTATTGTGTTGTATGGTTGATATGGGATCCAATTGGGAGGATGCTTATCCTGTTACTCGCGCATGCGACCCAATTGATGATGTGATTTGGAGCGGGGGTCACGTGCCGGCCCGATGGTTGCCTTTTGTGTGATGATTAATTTATGGGTACATGTAGCTTGTATGATAACTATATTTATTTGTCCAGCTATGTTTTATGATCACAGTGAACTGGTTGCCTTGAGAGTGTATTGTGTGTCGTAAACCTATGAATCTCACCAACATTATGTTGACGTTTTAAGCATCATTTTCAGGTGAGCATTGTAAGGAAAAGATTGAGGGATGCAATTAGGCGAGACTTAGTTACATTATGAAGACTTTATGCTATGTTTGAATTTGACAATGTTTGGACTGGTTTGCGATGAGAATTATGTTTTTCTTTTGGTAATTTCATATCTATCGAAGATACCTTTGGATTTTGTTTCCGGTTGGTTTATCTTGGGGTATTGTTACAACACTTCGTGTTTGTACTTTTCTATACTTATGTGCATTGTAGTATTTCTCTAGTTAGACACCATGTGTTGTGATGATATCCATGAAGTTACACCCTCATGTTTCTGCCTTGGCGAGGTGTGACAGATTGGTATCAGAGCCAGGTTATAGAGAATTAGGTGGTTTAACCTAGACTATAACCTATGAGTCCTTCATGTAGTTGCATTTAGGGCTTATGTATAAGTATGGTAATTTATATGATTATTTCTCTAAGTTTATGATTTANTAGTGTATGTGTGTCTTAAACCTATGAATCTCACCAACATTATGTTGATGTTTTAAGCATCATTTTCAGGTGAGCATTCTAAGGATAAGATAGAAGGAAGCGACTAGAAGAGACTTTAGTTGCTTTTGAGAATGAATTATCTGCGTGTTTGGATTTGTATTCGTTTGACTTTGTTGAAGATACCTTTGGATTATGGTTTGGTTATTTTATTTTGGGGTATTGTTACAACACTTTGTGTTTGTACTTTGCTCTATTTTATGTGCATGTAGTATTTCTCTATTTAGACACCAGGTGTTGTGATGATATCCATGAAGTTACACACTCGCGTTTCCGCCTTGGCGAGGTGTGACAGATTGGTATCAGAGCCTTGGTTATAGAGAATTAGGTGGTTTAACCTAGACTATAACCTAGGAGTCCTTCATGTAGTTGCATTTAGGGCTTATGTATAAGTATGGTAAATTATATGATTATTTTCTCTAAGTTTATGATTTATTTTATGTCGATTTTTGGACGTCTATTTTATCCCCTATATGTAGTATTGTATATGCCGATTTCTAGTATGTCATCTTCCGCGCGTAAGAAGTTTTGTTGGGCTATCGTTTTGCTACTAGTTGCAAGAGGAGTGGTAGGATGAAGCGGATTAACCGCAGAATCAGAGTTCCCGCTAGCATGTATCCATGTTCCGGTAAGGAGAGGATGTTTATGGAAAACGTTGGTGGAGAAGAAGTGGAAAGGTTTTATAACCGCGGTGACCTCAGGAGATGGAGCCATTACCGAGTACCTTGGGAAGTGTTCTCACTTCTCATATGAGGGAAAGATGGTTCAGTCTAAACCTCGTGATTTGTATGCACGTGTGGATCGTGCGGAATTGGAAGAAAGGAATGGAGATGATTTTGGTACATTGTCGATTTACTCAATATGTAGGAAACATGAATGAGTGGTTGAGAAAGGATGAAGGGGAGTTAGGATGGAATGATGTAGATTCGGATCTAGAGTCCACAACGAGTAGTAAGTTTAACCGATCTGAGTGGGTAGGCAAGTGCGAGAGTAGAGCCTGAGACTTTGTGCGACGTCTTTGTTTTGTGTCATGTTTTGGAATTTTTATATTGTCTTTTGCCGTCTGGAGCCATGTTGGAGCACGATTACTCTTGAGTATTGTATCGATCTTATCCGAGTTATTTTGATTATAGAGTGTACATGATTGTTGGAATTGTTCCATGTGAGATGATTGTTTGCATGAAGTGTTGTCATAGGAGGGAGTACAGTTGTGAAAGGGGGCATAGATAATTATGGTGGCCAACTTAATTATACATGCGTCACAACACAAGTGGACTTGCATGTATGATAGCATGGATTGTGATGTGTGTTAGGTTCTATGTAGTATATGTGCGTTATCATTGAGATGTGTGGTTGTGGAAGTAAGTATGCGTGTGGAATAGGCTTTATAACTATGGTCGCGAACATAATTATAAGGGTATCACACACGTGGACTTGTGACCATGATTGCTTTGATTGGTATTTGTTGTTATATGTTGTGGTAGATGGTATGTTATGTGATGATTGATGGTGGTTGTATGGTTAGAGAAGTATTCTCTTAACTGTTTGGGCAACCGTTATATGTTGAGGTGTGTAGGTGGTAAGATTCCACTCTATCTATCATATGATTGATACCTCAAATATCTGTTGGAAGTAGTATTGTGATGTTTAAGTTAGTGCGTTTGCTGGATGCTCTGTTTGGATATCTAGTTTTAAGTCTAGCGCCCTCTGTTCGTACCGCGTTGGTACGAATTTCTCATCCTTCCTATTCGGTATCATGATTGATGTTGGTAATTCGGATTTGTTTTCATTGGGTATTGGTACGTTTCTTTGGTTATTCCATTCATTCATTCCTCGAATGAATGTTATACGATTCTTCGAGTATTGTTGGTTCGTGACGAGTTGGTGCGGATATTTGATCCCTCATTTACACACCAATTGAATTTCGTGAGATGTTTTGCGATCTGTTAGTATTTATGTTTTTCTATGATCTTGGTTTTATCATTGTACGAATGAGTCTTTACGTTTTTCGCTTGGTTTGCAATGTATTTGCGTGGGTGTTCATTGGTATGAATTCGTTTGTTGATTATA
The DNA here is from genome assembly GCA_014162995.1 of Artemisia annua. Lineage (NCBI taxonomy): Eukaryota > Viridiplantae > Streptophyta > Magnoliopsida > Asterales > Asteraceae > Artemisia > Artemisia annua. The sequence goes on from LBNU01017471.1 coordinate 6,246, forward strand.
TTGATTATGTGATTTTCTGTGTCTTTCGCCTTTGATTAAGGGGTTGTGTTAGAGTCTTTATGGTATTTTACAATCCGTTTTGGGTATTTCAAGGTCATTTATTGAGAACCATTATTTTATGGAGAAAATGAGGTGTAAAAAAAAATCTTTTATGAAATAATTTTGAAGACATTTCGGAGGGTTGTTTTGGTAAGTTTATTACGGGATTATTCTAAAAGCTGTGGTTGTAGTGATGTCATAAAAACTATGTCTAATATGGAATTCAAGTCAAATGATTTCTTACATAAAATGATTTATATATATATATATAAAAATGTATAAGTAAGATATGTCTTGTGGAAAACGGTGTTCATTGTTTCTGGGAAGGTCGAGCTCTGGAATAAGAACTATATATGATTCTCATTTGCCAAACTTCATATGTATTTGGTTTATCGAGTGTTTCTTTCGTTGAGGTACGCTTGTGGATGTTTTATGAGTACGGGTATTTTATATTTTATTTGTATGGGTTCTCATGAACATTTGATCCGTGTCTAGTTTTATTGGAGGAAAATTTCTCATTTGTGTTTTTCTAGCTTTGGTTTTGATGTTCGTTACTTCGTTAGTCAGTAATTCGTGACCTTTTAAGTTCGTTGTTATACGTTTTAGTTTGACCGGTTGCGTGGTTCGTGTCGTTTACTTAGGATAGATTGTCGTTTTGGTTATCATGTTGTTCGATGAAGAAGAAGAGGGTGATTGCCAAGTTGTTCAAGTGAGAGGTGTAGCTTCAAGATGTACGTTCTTCAGGAAGGTGGTCAATGATAGCGAGTTTTCGTGGAGACTAGTAAGATGAAAGTAGTGAAGAGTGGAAAGTACCTAAGACACCATCTAAGAGGCGATTATTCTGGGGATTGGCAGGTACTATTGATGATTTATTCGTATCTTTCTATAGATTGCGTAAGCATCGCAAAGATAGAAGATCCATAAGAGGAACTATGTGATATATAATTTAGAGTTGGAAGTGAGACTTGGAGACAATATTTGTGTGGAGCAAAGAGTGTGATCTATTCAGATCCTAAGAATCTTTAGCATATAATTGACAAAGAGGTTAACATATGTCAAAGAGAAGTTGTGGGTTAATATTTCTCAGTGACTACGATTGTCTGATACGCTACCGTCACTGAAGAGCGGACCTCGTAGTAAGAGCGCTGAGAAAGAGTGAATAAGCGAAACTTAGATGTTTGTGAGCAATGATTAGATATTTCAATCTGGAGTTAAGAGGATGATAATGACAGCCTAGAGAGGGAGGTTCTAGGAAGAGGACGTGTAAGAAGGAAGCTTAACAGCATCGATCATGCAAGGTATTTGATACATCCGATAATGGATAAGACGTATTATTACCTTAGCAAGAAATGTATTGAGGAGCAATTATGAAGAGGAATACAGATACCTTAGTAAGTATTTGATAAGCTTGAAGGTTGAATTCCACAACTATTAGAGTGATGCAACAGTTAGAGATACCGGAAGATTTTGTTAAGGATGAGTTAGCGAGACTTATCGCTCGATGAGTTGATGAAGAGACATAGGGTGACGCGTTGATCATCAAGGAACATGATGAAATCCTTACTTCGCGATAGTGGTAAACGTGTTATAGAGTCTTGAGAACGCGTATGTAGATGAGTACGACTTATCATTCTCTAATGAGTGAACTAAGTGAGCGTATAAATCTGGCGTTGGATGGTGAGCTGAAAGCGTTGGTGTGTTTGATTTTGGGGGAAGCCGGGGTATGCATTTACCCTTAGCTGAGTTCTCCTATATAATAGTTAACATTCTAGTATTTAGTATGCGTCGTTGAAGGTTGTATGGAAGGAAATGTAGATCGCCGTTTTGTGGGCAGAAGTTGGAATAAGCCAACTAATTGGTCCTGAACTGGTGCGAGAGACTACAAATAAGGTTTTCCGATTAAAGAGAGATTAAAGGCAACGAGAGATTGCCAAAAGAGTTATGCGGATAATTGCCGTAAGCCCTTAGAGTTTGGTGTCGGCGATATTGTGATGTTGAAAGTGTGTTCTTGGAAAGGTGTTGTGCGTTTTGGTAAGAAAGGCAAGATAGCACCGAGATATGTAGGACCGTTTGAGATTACGGAAAAGATTGAATTTGTAGCATGTCGTTTGAGATTGCCTCAGGAGTTAAGTAGAGTGCATAATACGTTTCATGTAACTAATTTGAAGAAGTGTTTGGCGAATGCTGGTCTGCATGTGCCATTAGATGGGATTAAGGTTGACGAGACATTTCGTTTTGTCGAGAAACTTGTTGAGATTAATGACCGAGAGGTTAAGAGTTTGAAGTATGGTAAGATAGCGTTAGTAAAATATGATGGGATTTGAAGCGTGGTCCTGTGTTTTACTTGGGGACGCGAGGATCAGATGAGATCTAAGCACTCAAATTTATTTTGCTGATGTGGTTGGTGAGTAGATCGTTTGTAGTTGGATTTAGATTGTGGAAGTTAGACGAGGGGGTATCGTACCTACCTGTGAGAAGTCGTTTGGATCATTGGTGTTTTTGATCGGGGTAGTGTATTTATTTTTCGTGTATCGTTGTAGTATCAGGATGTTTTCGATCGTGTGAATTTGGGTATCTAGTTTGTTCATATTTGGTGGTTCTTTCTCTTTGATTTTTTTTATATCATGGTAGAATCCCACATCGTCATAAGAATGGTTAACGATTTATGGTTTTATGGTGTGGTATTATTCCGCTTTTATATCCATAAATGTTCTTGATGTTAGTGATAAGACGAGTGGTTAAATCTCGGGACGCGATTTCCCTAAGTGGGGGATGATGTGACAACCGTGATTTTAGCAGATTAGTTTGACTAATAGTCTTTAGTCGTTTGACTTTGTGTGGTATGAATTAAGTGTTTATGTGGGGTATATGTGTGAGATAGGTGTTATATATGAGTGATATATGTATGGTATGAGAGTGTGTTGGCACTAAATCCCTTTGCGTGGTGTTATTGTTGTGAGTTAAGTAATGTTGGTGTTGGGATAAGTTCATTTTGATCGCCTTTGTGGTGTAGAAAAAACTTGTGTGTTTTGGTGTTTTGTGGTTTTGTGTGACAAGTCTTCGTTCAAGTATTTGAGAGTTAGAAAGTTACGAGGAGGTTATTTTATGAGTTATTTTGATGAGTTATATTTATAAGGAGTGTGGTATTCTATTTTTGGAAACTTTGTTTTGAAAATGATTATTTTCTGAGTCGTCGTAAAAACTAAGGTTTATCGCGTAAGATGTTAGATTTCGTTATGGGATGTTTATAAAGTATAAAAAGTATAAGGTTTTGAGTGTAATAATTAATTTTAATAAAAAATAAATAAAAATATATGTGTGTGTGTATATAAAATCGGCCAAGGGGTGTTTTAAGGGAAAAAGGAAACCAAATTTTAGTCCAGTTACAATTCCTAATTAAAAGATTATCTAGAATATTAATAAGGTAATATAAATACAAACCAAAAACACCCTAAAAACGTTTTTGGGCATATGGTCGATCTAAAGGGAGAGCAGGAAAAGTTAGGGTTTCAATTTTGTGAGGAAAACAAGCCTAAGGTATGCCTAGTAATCCCTTAATTGTTTAATTATTGATTTGATTCATGTAATACAAGTTATGATGGATTTAAGGTTTGTAAACTTCTGTAGAAATTAATGATGTTAAACATGTTGGGATCATTGGTTAATAATATTATGATGATTGGTAAAGAGATTTGGTCATTAAACGCGTTAGTTAATGAGTTAGGGTTTGGACAGAAAGTTAGGGCTGTAAAGATACGAAGTTATTTAATAGTTTGTTATGAGTTATATCACGAATTTTAACTCTAAATTGTATTTCAAAGAAAGAGCTTTTCAAAAAGTCCAACCACGACTGATTTCGAGGTAGGGAAGTTAGTCTTTTGATTTTTACGAGATAAGGTGTCAAAGCTGTTAAACCGGGACAGAATTTGGGTAAAAGTTTGATGGTGTTTAGTGGATGAAAAAGTGTTATTAAGGTTAGCCCTTTTGGAAAAGTTAAGTTTTAGGTTATGTTGACTTCCACGAAAAGGATTCGCGATAAAAAGTTGTGGAAGTATTTTTATATAATCAAAAACTTTTGGTGTGCGTTCAGATCCGAATCTGGATAGCTAACAAGTTTGATTTTCTTATGGGTACTTGTGTATGTTATTAGATCATGGGCTTCTGGGATTAGCTTGTATGCTTAGGAGAGACCATGGGGAATTTTTGGTGTGAGTTTTTAAGCTTGTATGGTCATTATTTTATGTAGGTGAATGTACCCTAAAATTCTGCGTTTTCTGAAATTATAAGTGCAAGGGATTTAGTGAGTGTTATAGGTTGTTAGTGTTTAGTATGGAGTCTAGGAGATCCATGGTGGATCATATGAACCTTAGACATCCGTTATATGAATATTACATGGGTTATAGCTTTTAGCTTGGCCGTATGTAATGTGTATCTATTTGTGTGTTGTTTAGATTGTGATTGTGAATTGTTGGAAGCAGCAGAGTTAAGGTGAGTTCATAGTCCCATACTTTTTACTTTGTTTTAAACTTGGAATGGGAATGATGCTTGTCTTAAATGGTTTGAGTTACTGTGATTATGTGTGTGATTTTAAAAAGGCTTGGACTAATAATGTTATCGTATGCATGCTATGTGTTGAATGATATGTGATAATGCTGTGTTGTGCAATTGGAGGGGAGTATCCAATTGGAGAGTAATACTCCTACTCGTTATTGTGTTGTATGGTTGATATGGGATCCAATTGGGAGGATGCTTATCCTGTTACTCGCGCATGTGACCTAATTGATGATGTGATTTGGAGCGGGGGTCATGTGCCGGCCCGATGGTTGCCTTTTGTGTGATGATTGATTTATGGGTACATGTAGCTTGTATGATAACTATATTTATTTGTCCAGCTATGTTTTATGATCACAGTGAACTGGTTGCCTTGAGAGTGTATTGTGTGTCGTAAACCTATGAATCTCACCAACATTATGTTGACGTTTTAAGCATCATTTTCAGGTGAGCTGATGAGTGCTCAAACACTCATGATTTTTGGTAAAATCTGAACTGCAAAACATACAAAAACACTCAGAAATGCATCAAAATACTGAAAATATTTCAAAATTGTGTTTTATATATTTTAGATGCAAAATGAGTAAAAACAGATGAAAAACGTACAAAGTTTGCAAAATTGGCAGTTTCAGTCCCCCAACTTTCAAAACTTGTCAAAATTAGTCCATGGTCAAATTATTTCAAATAAAAGTCAACAAAGGTCCTTGGGAATTTAAAAGTTGTCAAAATTAGTCCCTGGATGAAAGCTTTTAAGAATTGGAAATTCTAGTCCCTTGAGTTTGAAAAATTACAAAAATGGTCCCTGGGTATTTATTTTTGGAAAATTCACATTTATGGTCCTTGGGTTATTGAAGCTTGGCAAGTTTGATCCTTATGGTATCTTTG